>KN479049.1:16767-47278 GCA_000787095.1 Periophthalmodon schlosseri | reverse complement strand
ATGCCGCTTGCGGCTTTAATTTTCTTTGTTTTAGTCTTTGTTTAGTCTTTGTTTAGTCCTTGTATAGGCCTGACTGAGACCTGATATGACCTATTACACTTAGAGAAGTGACAATGGACAATATATAGCTCCCTCTGCTGTATCAGATGGAACACTACACAGCTTTCAGCCCTGTTTTAGTCATGTGGAACAGCAGAGAGGACGACGCGCAGACATTAATGAAGAGGATTAATTAATTACACATTTACGTCACTAACCAAAGAAAACATATCTACTGAACTGCAGAGAGATTCCTTGGTCAAATGGTAATCAGAATCAGAAAAGCTTTATTTTCCACTTTATTTTCTACAAATGTGCTTTGGTGATATGCAACATAAAGCAGTGACTAATGAAAAAATAGTAAATTCTGATAAAATAAAAGCCATACACATAAAATAAGGAGTCATGGCTGGAGGTGAACAGTTGGAGCACAGGGTAAAGAGCAGCGGAGAAAATAAACAAGTCTGATCTTCAAAATGCATTTAGCCTGTAGTCAGCTTGTCTTTACAGAGTTCAAATAAAACACAGGTCTGAGCAGATGTAGGATCTGTTTGCGTATCTCCTGTGTCCGGATCCCGAAGGCCAGGGGATTGGTAGTACTGGGCAAGAACAGGTAGAGGGCGCTGCAGAGCAGGCGGGCAGTGTGTGGCAGTTTGTGTTGGACCCGATAGGAGATGAAGGCCACGAGTATCACGGCCAAAGAGATGGACATGACAATGATGTGCGTCACCACGGTGTTTGTCGCTTTGGTGACGACGCGGCCGCTCAGAGCCGTCGCCAGGACGACCACGTACGACACGGCGATGAGGATGAAGTCCAGCACCGGGACCAGGCCGATGGTGAGGAGTCCCAGAGCCGAGTTCAGAGACGTGTCTCCACAGGCCAGTCTCACCACAGCCATGTGCTCACAGAAACAGTTCAACAGCACAAAGTCACAGAAGTGCAGCCTGCCCACCAAGACCACCAGCCCCGAGATCAGGGTCACGTTCCTCAGCACCAGAGGGACCGCCACGCCCAACAACACCCTCCCAGACAACCTCGCACTGTACCGCAACGGGCACACCACCGCCAAGCACCTGTCCACAGCCATCCACAGCAAGATGGTGGACTGGAAGGTCCCCAGCAGGTGAGCCGCAAACATCTGCAGCAGACAGGCCCCCAGAGACATCTGGGTCCAGCCCCACAAGAAGCTCAGCAGGAGCGGAGACAGGACCAGGAGAGGCAGGGCCCCGTCCACACACGCCATCCCTGCTATCAGGAGGCACATGGGAGACTGTAGACTACGGTGCCGCAGGATCACAAACACCAACAGGAAGTTAGCCCCCAAAGACAGGAAGTAAAAGAGAGATAGAGGCAGGAAGAGAAGAGGACGCAGACGACCCAGCTCCAGGAAACAGCTGAGCTCAAACACAGTGTGAGAGGTGATGTTTGCCATGGCACCAGAAGGGGGAGCTACACAGTGAACTGAATACAAACCGAAGAACTCATAGATCACTATCTTCACAGTAGTTTTCCCCCTGACATGGTTTAGTACATTTTACACCATAATCTCATTCAGACTCATTCACTGAAGACTGGAGAAATGATCCAGACATTTCCTAAACCTAAAACACAAAAGTTGAAACTTCAGAGAAGAAAACTCCTTTATAACTTTATAACAGCAGCTTGTGAAAAGAGGGTGAGAAGTGGCTATATACAAATAACGTTTCTGTACTAAAATCATACCATAATCTTCTTTGACCTCTTCTTGGACCTTCCCCTCATTTGTTACGTGTAAATAAAAGACATTGTTGACATTCTTTTTACATAACTCTTATCATAACCTCTATCATAAAAATGGAGAGTTTCTGATCTTAGTTGTGGCTTAACGACCCAATAGGAGGATTTGAGAATATTTGTCCTCAAATATTGACTCTTTCTTTGTTCTTCAGGTCTCACAGAAATCTTAAACATCAGTGCAATCAGATATGTTGCCATCAAACCACTGAAGTATTCTGTCTATTTCAGTTTTTATGACAAAAATGACAAAAAAAAACCCCGAATTATGTAGAAACTCATTTTAAATATCTCATTCACTCTCTTGCCAAACATGATTTAGCACAGTCCCTGTCCCACTATGGCCCTCAGACCTTCTGCTGAACTGGCCCAAATGATCATAGGTAGTAATTAATGCAAATGTAAGTAATTCTACATCATAACCTCAACGAGAAGCATTGAAGAGTGATTCAGATCTAAATTTAGTGTTCCAAGCCTTATTAAAGGAGCAGTGGTTCTGTGACAAATGCACCATCTGAATGAACTTGGTGAAAAAAGTTTGGACATATGTGACTGAGTGGTTTGAATCACTCAACACTTTACCAAAGGATTAAAGGCACAGTTTACAGAGGTCAGTCTCTCATTAGACCATGTTTCGTACCACATAAAACACTAAGAGCACATGGCATCATTCTTACTCGGAGAATCTAAAACTAAAAACAAATACTTGTCCCAGCAATATGTCAAACTTATGAATCAGTGAATAAAACTGTGGAATGCTCAAAAAAGCAGCCATTAATTTCAGAATTACAGGGATGGTTCTCAAAGTAGAATCCAAACAGTTTAGTGCAAAATATTTACACAAAACGAAATAATTCTTACAGTATTTCATGTCAGAAAAAGTGGAGAGTGAAGAGAGTCAATGGAGACACAGCTTTAATGTCGTCTGTCGGACAATCTGATTGGCTGAGAACTGCGGTCATGAATCGTCACTGGAATCATGATTATTCATTCATCTGCGACCTATGACCCCAGCTGTTGGAACGCAACCCAAATTATACCATTGCAAGAGAGTACCCCAAATTATACCAACGCAAGAGAGTACCCCAAATTATACCAAAAAAGAGAGTACCCCAAATTATACCAAAAAAGAGAGTACCCCAAATTATACCAATGCAAGAGAGTAACACTAAATTATACCAATGCAAGAGAGTACCCACAAATTATACCAATGCAAGAGAGTACCCCAAATTTTACCAAAGCAAGAGAGTACCTCAAATTATACCAAAGCAAGAGAGTAACCCCAAATTATACCAAAGAGAGTACCCCAATTTATGCCAAAGCAAGAGAGTACCGTAAATTATACCAACGCAAAAGAGTACCCCAAATTATACCATTGCAAGAGAGTACCTCAAATTATTCCAAAGCAAGAGAGTACCTCAAATTATACCAAAGCAAGAGAGTACCTCAAATTATACCAAAGCAGTAACAGCACATAACCACAGCGTTTGCGCTGGAATCACTTTTACTATTAATCTGTCAATCACCAGTGGATCAGTGGTAGTAATCAGCACTAGACACATGTCAAACAGGAGGAAATACACGCAGCTCAAATTAGGTTGGAGCGTCTCCAGACTTTTCACCAAGAAACACAGACAGAGGCACGTGGTGTCACAACAAAATAAACTTCTAGGAAATGATTCATGATGGACTAAGAACAGCTCTTTGTCAGAGGGGAGACTTATAATACTCCATTGTTACTGCAGTGAAAAACTCTTCTGCAGCCCACAAAGCACTTTTCCCATTGGGCCCTGACAGGGACTTACTGTTTCCAAAAATGTCAGACTCTGTGGCGATTCTTTCCTATTCTCAGATCATAAACTTAAGCTTTGGCTCGCTCTGATTGGTCAGTCACTACCGCGCTCGGTCGATGGGCTACACAGCCGCCGTACGTTCCTAAAGGCTAAACTAGCAACAATGAGCTCGCCCCATTCACTCAGCCATGCTCAAACTGCGGGGCTTGCATTTAATATGTATAAAACAACTTTTTGTCCAGTTGACAGACTTTACTTTTGGTTTTTACTATGTATAAAACAGTTTGGTGTTTAAACATGAAAATATACACAGGCCTTGCAGGGGCAGCTCTGATGCCGCTGGTGTAAAATGAGACTTTTAAATATAACCACATATCCTCCTTCACCTACATATGTAGGTGTCACTGTAGATCCAGGTTTTAGATGTCACCCATGTATGTTTCAGTAATTTACTGTCTCTCCCAGGCCCTATTTGAACCCTCCTTACGTTTAGCTGTAAGATTCTGTGCAATTCTCAGCCTTCAAGCCAACGTCAGTCACGCTCCCACACGACAATTCTCCATGAATACACAAAAATATGATACAAAACTGTACGCAGCAACTTGACAAACCTGATGCGATGTGCAGTAATTTCATTAGCGGATCCACGCTGACTGTGTTGTGATAGCGCTCTGAAGGGGGAGTGACTTAGCACGGAGAGCAAAGGGAGTGGGGACTGAGAGCATCAAAAACAAACGCGAAACTTAATGCATTGTTTTTGGGGAATGTAGCATTTCCAGAAAAATAAAAGCATGGTGGTCTAAATATGTTATGTGTCAGCAGTTAATACCACACAGAAGTAAAATAACCCCCCTTTAATACCACATAGAAGTAAAATACTCCCTCTTTAACACATCCGCGGTGCTCCGTCTGGCCTAATTTCATCGCTCACTGCTGCAGACATGCCCTTCAGCGCAGCGTCCGCACTGACCTGATTTGCGACACAGAAAAACTTGTATCTGCGCAGACAGTCCGTGTGGAAATGGACTGGAACCCCTTTAGTACAGTAGCTAGCTTTTATTTTTTTTTGTCTGAAGCCACATGACCCACAAAAACTAAATACACCTGAAGTTCTCAGCTTGATTCCGTGCGATCAGAGAAACCACAGCAACTCAAACCAGTGTTCAGCCTGAAGGTCATGAGAAAACCTGTATCGTTCATCTACATCTCTACATTTTGAGCCAGTGTTTGAAAACTCACAAATCCTCCATCTTTCTTTCAAACTCCTGATGCATTCTGGGAAACAGTAAGCTTACTTTCTTCAAAATGACCAATGTCACAAACAACTGTGCAAAGAGACTAGACTGGACACACGAGCCTCATTATGGGATGTCCCTTGAGTGTACAGTGATTGAGTGTGTGTTTGTGTGTGTGTTAAAGTGTCCCAAGGGCGTGTGTGGTTATTATTGGATGTTTTGGTGATGTCCTTTTTCCACAGGGACTCGTTAAAAGCCGTGTCCCTCTGATCCTCCAGGACATTTTAGTCCAGTTTGTTTGTTTAAACTTTCCACATGTCCGTCATGTCACTCTTGTGTTTATGTTATCGTAGAAGTGGTTCTCAAAGTTTCCAGTGAAGTAAGTGAGTAAACTTGAATTATATGGCAACTTTCAGAGTCTGATAAGGTGATACGACATAAGCATAAAGCAATGTCCCAGCTTCAAAGTTAAGAAATATAGAGAAAATATTAAAGCGTGTTAAAGTGTCAGCGGGTTATGGTTCGACCCGACATGATAGTTCGAATATTGTTTCTAACTGTCAAATTGCTTCTTTCTCTGCTTTTCAAAATGAATTATGGAAAAGTTAGAGAGCACTTACTGGATATTCAAGGTAGGGTACACTTTATTAATCCAGTGTAGAGCAGTGATCTACTGCCGTACAGCACTCAGGGACCCATCTCCAGACCTTGAGCCAGTCTAATCCTTAGCTGGAGGATTTTATCTTGTACCTATTCTGAGTTGATGGGGGAGGAGAAACTAAAGACTGTACATATAAATGGATGTAGCTAACTTGCTAGCTGCCACGTTCCAAATAGGAAGTGAGCATGGGTGCGCTTCTGGCTCCATCGACTCTGCCTTCAATTCACTTTGTATTAAAAACTGTTGCTCCTCTCTCTGTAACTGCTGCTGTCAGACTCGTCATTTTGGTCTTAAAATGTTCGTATTAACCCCCGCTGGTGTTTTTATTTCGTATTGTGTCCCTTAAAATGTTCGTATTAACCCCCGCTGGTGTTTTTATTTCGCTATTGTGTCCATAAAACAAATCAGGCGCCTTCTTTCCCCGAATACGCTCCCACTACCGTTAGCAACAGGTTTGATTGACAGAGTTGCTAAGTGCCCACTCCCTGCTAAACCAGCGGTGCGGGCGGGAAGTGCCGTTACCCTCAACAGCCTCGCTCCGGACTGGCTCTTTGGTTGCTATGATACTCGCCGGAATTCCAAATATGGAACTCGGCTTCGAATTCGCCCCTATAACCGCTCTAGCCTCGATGAGCTTCATTTGACTGGAGCCGAACGCTGTGGGTGACGTCACACTCACTTAGTCCACGTCTTTATACAGTCTAATGGAGAAACATACAAACTGTGTGCCAGCCTCTTAGTCGTCACTGCAAACTGGTGTGACCACTAAAAAATGCACTGTGTAATGAAAGTATGGACTTATCTACAGAGTAAGGTCATTGTTCAGACTTTGGTTCAGGAAGCTGTTCAAGGCCTTTCAACTGATCCTGAGTCCTATTGCCTACATTTCAAATCAGCTACTCTGTGACTTCTTCTCACACCAGCTAATGAGGCCTTTGCACACTCTGGGTCTTCAAGATGTGTCCCATAACAAAAGGTTTGAAAAAGCACTCGACCGAACTGAAAAAGCCTGTTGGGTGGTAAAACATTTTGTTAGCCATAAATTCTTTATTCACAGACCTCAGCTGCCTTATTCCCTGGGGTGTGAGTTAATCAATAATAGTGATCGTGAATATTAGTGATTCAGCTGGCAATATAATAGTATGGACTAAAAATAAACCATTTGAGCAGCAAAAATAAGTCATTTCAATTCAATTATTCTTCAAAAGCTAAATGTGAAGTCCTTTCACTGAAGAGGACATACACTGCCTGGCCAAAAAAAAAAGTCGCCACCAAAAAAAAAAGGTCACACACTCTAATATTTCGTTGGACGCCTTTAGCTTTAATTACGGCATTCGCTGTGGCATTGTTTCGATGAGCTTCTGCAGTGTCAAAAGATTTATTTCCATCCAGTGTTGCATTAATTTTTCACTAACATCTTCCGTTGGTGATGGTAGAGTCTGACCGCTGCACAAAGCCTTCTCCAGCACATCCCAAAGATTCTCAACGGGGTTAAGGTCTGGACTCTGTGGCGGCCGATCCGTGTGTGAAAATGACGTCTCGTGCTCCTGAACCACTCTGTCACAACTTGACCCGATGAATCCTGGCATTGTCGTCTCGGAATATGCCCGTGACATCAGGGAAGAACAAATCCATTGATGGAATAACCTGGTCCTTCAGTATATTCAGGTGGTCAGCTGACCTCATTCTTTGAGCACAGACTGTTGCTGAACCTAGACCTGACCAACTGCAGCAACCTATTACCTATTGGCTTAGTTAAATCCAGGTGGTGACTTTTTTTTTGGCCAGGCAGTGTATTATACTTTTTTTGCACTATTGAAACCATAACATATGTAGATCATTATTATACATCTCGTTCATTGCAAACGGACCTAAACATTGACCTAAAACAGCTTAATAACAAAAACAGGTTCATGGACTTCCTGTTCAAAACTGCAGATCTTAATGGCATTTCACCGTAGCAAGCAGCAGGCTTTCATGTACCGTATTTTCCGGACTATAACTCGCACTTTTTTTCATAATTTGGCCGGGGGTGCGACTTATACTGAGATACGATTTATATGTGAAATATATCTTTTTTTCTCCGTAATTATGCATTTTTTGGCTGCTGCGACTTATACTCCAGTGCGACTTATACTCCAGAAAATGCGGTACATGTTTTTTATTGTTGAAAATGGCTATGTGACATTTTTTAACCCTATACATATGATCTGGAGTCAGATTAAAAAACAAAAAACAAAATTATAAGTAAGTATTCTCGTAAGCATGTCTCGTTTGCTGGACTTTACAGAAATACTCAAACATGAAAAATGATTCAAAAAGTGTTCCCTAATTAGTTTATTGATTAGGGAACACTGTTTTTTTTTAGTTTGCATATGTCTCCTTTAGGATGGTCAGGTACTCGGGGAATGGTAATCTACTGGACATGAATGAAAGTAAGTTCATGATTTCACTGTTTGGTTATACTGCCAGTAATTGTAAGTAATCGTAACTTTAGTTACACTAAGTTGAGTATTGGAGTAGTCCCTGATGTGAGGTGGTGTCTGAGGGCCTTCACAGATAAAACCAGGATCTGGGCTCAGTCTGGACCTGGTCTCAGGCGGAGTATGTGCTGATTCAAAACTGAGCAGGGGCTGTTTTAGTATATTCTGTTTTTAAAATATCTTAATTATATCTGTTATACTATTCATGTTTTATGTATTTGCCATATGTTACATTGAACAGGATTTCAGTGTTGGTGCATCGTTAGTGATGGTTTAAATTAAGAAAATGAAATGTAGAAGTTGTTTTTATGAAGATGAAAGGTAAAATTGTTCATAAAAAGGTGTTTTGGTGTTGTTTTCTTTATTTTTTGCTTTTCGCTCCAGGTTCGAAACAAAACCATGTGATTTGATCAAACTTACAATAATATATTTTAAAATTTGTTTCAAAAACCGTTTCAATGCATATTTAAGATGGATTCTAAATTGGAAGTTCACACTATGCAATTTTATTTTTTTTATAGGAAACACATTTATACACACTTAGAACCAGATTTTAAAAGTTTTCTTTTTCTGTGACAAAAGACCAACTGAAACACAGGATTTTATTTAAAACTGCATTCTACTGCTGTTTTTACTTTGATATTGGTATTTTGACTTGATATTGACTTTAAATGATTTTAAATGTTGTACTGTTCATGAAATGCTGTAGTCCATTTAGCTGTTGGCTAAATGGGGATTTTAGTATTTTTCTGTGATATATTCTATGCTTTTTTCCAAATGACACAGATACATACACTTTGAACTTAAGTTAACTACTGAATAATATGTCCTCTTCTTAGTTTAGGCTTTGATAAGAAAGATTGTGAGCTGTGGCCTGCGACATAAGACATTGTTATTTCAGTAACTTTCGAGCCGTGGTGCAGAAGGCTGCAGCTGAAACATGTCAAATGTCACTAACTTCACTCACTTCACGTTGACGGCGTACCTGGACCTGGGCCTCTTCAGATACCTGGTCTTCTTGCTGCTGCTGGTGCTGTACATTCTGATTTTAATCTCTAACCTGCTGCTCATATCGGTGATAGTTCTGAACCGCACTTTGGCCGAGCCCATGTACTTGTTCCTGTGCAGTCTCTTCCTGAGTGAACTGTACGGCTCCGCCATGTTGTTTCCGATGCTCCTCCACCACGTGATCCGGCAACTCCACCAGATCTCTGTTTCCTGCTGTTTTCTCCAGATTTACTGCCTTCATTCCTATGCCACAATTGAATACCTCAATCTAACTGTTCTGTCGTACGATCGTTACATTGCAATCTGCTTCCCCCTGCAGTACCACAGCCACATCAACAGGGACCGGATTATAAAACTTATTGTCTCGGCATGGCTTTATGGCTTTTTTATAGTTTTGACCACTGAAGGCATTACAATTACTCTAAAGCTGTGTGATAATAAAATTCCTAAAGTGTACTGTGACAATTACTCTGTTGTACGAATGGCCTGCTCTGATATTTCCTATGTAAACATCCACGGATTAATTGTTACCTTCGTCACCATCGTCATCCCGTTCCTCTACATGCTCTACACCTATCTGCGTATCCTCAGAGTGTGTTTCAACGGGTCCAAGTCTCTGCGGCGGAAGGCTCTGAGCACCTGTATGCCTCACCTTGTGACCATGATCAACTTCACCATCGGGGGCAGCTTTGAGCTGGTGCAGAGCCGGTTCAACATGGGTGGTATGCCCATGGCCGTGAGGGTGTTCTTGTCTCTGTACTGCATCTCCAGCCAGCCCCTGCTCAGCCCTCTCATTTATGGATTCAACATCTCTAAGCTTCGGTCGCTGTGCAAAGGGCTGCTGCTCACGCGGCTGCACCAGAGGTAACGTCACGAAGCAAACTACATAAGAGAAAAATATCTATATAAATGTCTATGACGTAGTAGACTGAAGCGACATAGGTCCTTGTGGTAGAGTAATTGCCTAATAGCCAGAACTATGAATGTGCTGTGTCTTGACTGAAGACACAACGGCAACATGGTCTGGGAGGAGCAAAGAGCCTCAGATTTTGGATCCGAGAAACTATCCGTGTGCAGTGAGAAGAAGGAATGAATAACGCAACACATTTTTCAATTTTCAATTTTTTTTTTTTCGATTTTTTAGATATATAGCAAATGCTCTGGAAATCCAATTCATAATTAGCGCACAATAAAAAAGCTATGGTAAGAAAGTGGTTCTGTCGTCTATGATTATTAAACTGATTCATTTCATAATAATAATAATCTTCATCTTTTACCTCATCATTTTGGTAATACTTTAGTGTAAATGGAGCAGTTAAACTGTATTTAATGCTTCATTTGTTTGGCTGGTGGAGCCGAGGGCTTCATCCTGATGGGAGATGCTGAGTGTTTTCCTGAGAGGCATCCAGTTAATCCACCATCAGTATGCTGTATTTTTTTCACCAGTAGATGGGAGATATGAAATCAGGCCAGTATAATTACAGATGATAGGTTTAAGATACAACTCTCAGTGTGAAGGAGCAGCAGCTCTACTCCAAGCTTCACCTCTTGACTGAAGGGAAAGGAAACTCTTTCTGATCGCTTGTTTAAAAGATCTTGACCATAGGCGAGAGAAGTAAGTACAATGATCATCTAAATCAAGTCTAAATCAAGTCATAATCTGCTTGTCTCCATGGAGATGTTATTGCTTTGCCCACAATGTTCCACAGAATGAAACTTATCTACAGTTGAAACCAGAATTTTACATACACTATATAAAAAGACACATACGCTTTTTTTTCCTCATTGTCTGACATGAAATCAGATTAAACTTTTCCTGTTTTAGGTCAATTAGGATTAACACAATTATTTCTATTTGCTAAATGCCAGAATAATGAGAGAAGGATTTTTTTAGACAATTTTTCATGACTTTCTTCAAAGTCAGAAGTTTACATACAGTAATATTACTATGCATTTAAAGAATTTGGCAAAACCCAAGTGATGTCATGTCTTTGGAAGCTTCTGATAGGTTTATTGAAAAATTTGAGTTAGATTCAGGGTTAATCAGGATAAAATGCATAAAAATTAGAAAGAAAAATATTTGGTTCTTTAAAAAATTAGATCCGGTTCCAACCGTTCATGCTAAGAAACCGTTCAAAAGAGCCGATTCATTCACAAACGTCACATCACTATCAAAAAAATACTGGCATTTGTATTTTGCTTCATTCACATTTGTTTCATTAACACATGAATCCAAAGTCATCTTCTCTGAGCACTCAAAGATTCCTTGTTTGCATTTTTTCCAGATTAATCTGCACATTTATTTTCCCATTGTTCATTCCCATTGCTGACAGCAGAGGGAGCTCCTATGCCTAAATGCCTCATTGGAAACAGAGGTGTAGTTTATAATATGTTTTCCAAATGCAAACATTATTCTAAGTTAGCAAATGTAAAGTACTAATGCCAAGGTGACCAGAAACATGTCTAAAAGGGAATTAAACCCACAATAATGTTTTCAGATTCTATTATCCCAGACATCCCCAACATCTGAAAGGTAAATGTTGAACCTGATCATTTCTATTTTTTGACCAGACCCAAGAACTCACTATAGTACAACTGCAATTTAACAATATCTGCCCCCGTCTGCATAAAATACTGCTCTACAGAATGTTGTGATGTCATCTGAAACCCAGCAATATGTGCCCTTTTAAAAGTGACTCAAGTGTAACGGAGTGCTCCCCCGTGTGGCAGCGGTGACAGTGGAGTTGTGTGTAAATATTACCCAGATGACAGTGCACAGGGGATGAATGGGCCGATTAGCAGCACCGTGTCCCCATTCATTAAGTCTTATAAACCTGTGAGGCTCTATTCGATGGATCCTCTGACACTGCTCATTTGTCCCGCTGAGTAAATTGGCCACTTAGCCCCTCCAAAAGTTTTGCAGCGTTCAGATATTGGCAGTAACTATGCAAAGTTTATTTCTATTGGAGCGTTGTTTAGTCACGACCGAAGGAGAATTGGAAGTAAACTGTTTTTTTTCATTTTCCCCATTTAGATTAGCTTTTCAGATCATTAAAAACAGATGTTTGGGAAAGCAGTTTGTTTGTGTGTGCTGTTTGAATTGTTTTGGTAAACTACAGTATTCAACCAACCATGTGGTCCAAATGATTTTTTTCACTCTGAACCAGTCACATTCACAAATACGTGCTCTCTCCTCTCTCCATCACCGTGCCTTAAATGTTCCAGAATATGGCAAATAAACTCTCCCCACTGAGACAAACAAGGTAATGCTACCAGGCCAAGTTACAGGTCAGATCTATGGCGAGGCAACAAGGTATTCAAGGTATTTTTTTTGCTTGATAGATCAGTTTAATGCTATACCAAGGAACATTCCAAGCAAAGCAAGGCAAGTTTATTAGTACAGCACAATTCGTACACAAAGTTATTCAAAGTGCTTTACAGAATAAGGTCGTTTTCACACGTTGGTGGCTCTGTGGAGCGGCCCCAGATTTAGTTGTTTACTTCACTTTTAGGTCGGCCTTGTTCACACACGCCGCGCAAACACCACACCATGAGTCACGTGACGGTCCATCAGCTAATCGCCAAACTTATTTCTATGACGACGCGTTTCAAGTCAACAGAGGCTCGTCAATGCGAGTGCACGCGCTCGCTTCCCCTGTACGCGGTGGTCTTTTCTTTTACCTGTGGCTAAATACACCGTGTGCTGTATGCGCTGGTAGGTCGGCCCGAGGTCGGCCGTGTTCGCACCGCACTCGCCCCGCTCCAGAGTGTGAGTGGAGCCGCTCCGAGACCTCCTGCTTCAAGCGCTCTGGGACCGGCTGTTTACTATAGTCCAGAATACAACTGTTCACACCGGCCCAAGCACCGCTCTCAGAGCGAATGCTCTTTTACGTCGACCTAACTAGTGGCAGTGTGAAAACGACCTAAGAAAGACATTAAAATCACAATACATACAAATCAAAACATCATATTTATCAATAATCACTAATTAGCAATTATCAAGCAATAATCTCAGTGTAGTCAAGGAGGTGGCGACAACCTCACCTGAAAAGTTACATAGTGCACCTTTAACCATTAGGGGCAACATAGGGTTTAGATTTGTAACTTTAAAAAATACAATAAAATAATCTAAATTGTCAGGTGCATTATTGAATAGGCCTCTTCTTTTCATTTGCAGCAATGACGCAAATCTGCCCCCAGAGGGAATCTTCTGCCTAACAACTATAAATAGTGGACCACAGCTGATCCTGAGGTGAGTCTTTGTTTAAGTGAATCGTGTTTACATTATTTTTTATTATGAACATTTGATATACCTGAAGCTGAACTATTTTTTCTCTGTTTTGTGAAATTTGTGGAAACTTGTCTTGTTGACTCTGCTTTTTCAGTCAGTGGATAATGAACAGTAATATTACTTTGTTTTTATGTGACATATTTTGTGTTACATGTTTTTAGGACTTTTGAATAAGCCTTTCTGATTTTCAGTTTGTCAACAGATGTGCTTGTTTACTGTAAAGAGTCATTTGTAGTTTAGATGTCCATTTATTGTATCATCATATCATTTCTATATATTATTGGAATTCTGTGGATATAAAATTCACCAAGGCCATGGAGCCAGCTACAGAGAAATGATTTGGATTTTTGATCCATTCATAAAAAACCTTACTGTGTTTGTGGGTTGCTCTGGGTCTTTGTGAGAAGTTATTGCTTAGATGGAACAAACTGAGCTTTTATTGTTAAGATTTGATACAATGGAATATGCATTTAATTTAAATTAATGTTAATCAAGATTTAAAAAAAAAAAAAAAAGGGATTTCTATTGATCACAGTCAATGATCAGCTTGGGTCTTTTTAATAGATCTACAAGCCTACAAGCAAATTTGACTTTTTTTTTGTATTTGAAGTCTGTTTGCGTTGTTATTTTGTTTTGTTTATGTCCACGATATTTAATTTGAAATCTTTTTTTTTTATTATTATTTCCAATGACACAAAATCACATCAGATCAATCAATCAATATAAAGAAAAAAAATCCCCATTACATTTTTCCATACTTTTCTTGTGTTGTAGAGTAATAATTCTGATGTTTGTGTATTTTTTTCTTCTAATGTTAAATCTCTGTATTCTTTAAAACATTGGCATATTCATGATTTAGTGAACTGTGATAAGAAACATCTTCGATAAACACCACTTTATTGATTTTGAAATCACATTTTCAAAGTTAGTCAGGGCATTTAATAGAATTAAAATGTTATCTGGCTTTGACTTTGATCTGATGTCTGTTTTCCACAGGAGTCAGTGCTGGTGAATGCTAAAGTGACAGTTATTCCTCTTGTCTATTGTCTTCATATTTGCCTTGTCTTACAACATGTCAAATGTCACTAACTTCACTCACTTCACGTTGACGGCGTACCTGGACCTGGGCCTCTTCAGATACCTGGTCTTCTTGCTGCTGCTGGTGCTGTACATTCTGATTTTAATCTCTAACCTGCTGCTCATATCGGTGATAGTTCTGAACCGCACTTTGGCCGAGCCCATGTACTTGTTCCTGTGCAGTCTCTTCCTGAGTGAACTGTACGGCTCCGCCATGTTGTTTCCGATGCTCCTCCACCACGTGATCCGGCAACTCCACCAGATCTCTGTTTCTTTTTGTTTTCTCCAGATTTACTGCCTTCACTCCTATGCCACAATTGAATACCTCAATCTGGCTGTTCTGTCGTACGATCGTTACATTGCAATCTGCTTCCCCCTGCAGTACCACAGCCACATCAACAGGGACCGGATTATAAAACTTATTGTCTCGGCATGGCTTTTTGGATTACTGAGCGTTCTTCAGACTTTATGCATCACTACATCACTAAAGCTGTGTAATAATATAATTTCTAAAGTTTACTGTGACAACTACTCCGTTGTACGAATGGCCTGTTCTGATATTTCCATTATAAATATCCATGGATTAGTCTTTACATTTGTTACCATCATTATGCCATTCATTTTCATGATATTCACTTATCTATGCATCCTCAAAGCATGTTCTTTGGGGTCCAAGTCTCTGCGGCGGAAGGCTCTGAGCACCTGTATGCCTCACCTGGTGACCATTATCAACTTCACCATCGGGGGCAGCTTCGAGCTGGTGCAGAGCCGGTTCAACATGGGTGGTATGCCCATGGCCGTGAGGGTGTTCTTGTCTCTGTACTGCATCTCCAGCCAGCCCCTGCTCAGCCCTCTCATTTATGGATTCAACATCTCTAAGCTTCGGTCTCTGTGCAAAGGGCTGCTGCTCGCGCAGCTGCACAGGATAGTCCTGTAATTTCCACCAAAAAAAAGAAAGAAAAAAAGTTACATTGTAATTGTAATCAGTGAAATACTTTGCTTTGTGTCATGACTTGAGTATTATATATGTAGGAAATGTCTCTCACATCTTTGTTTATGTAAAGACAAAGTGAAGCTGGTGGCACTGTGAGGTTTTGTGGATGCCAATGTTGAAGGACTATTGGTGCGTTATCATTAAATTAGATGCTACCCATGTGTGGGAAACGTCTAGTGTTTATTCTTTAATAAATGAATAAAGTTTGAATAAAGAAGAGAACAGAGGCTGTGTCATTAATAAATAAAGACACGGCCTCCCCCCCTCACTTTTACTTCTCCATTGAAATCAGTGGTCAGCTTGCACGTTGTCTAAAATCAGGTAACGCTTTTTAATAACTACACTATTTACAGCCTTAATAAAACATGAAATGTTTCATTCATGATTAACAAATACTTTATTAAGATGAGCTTAATTAAGGGGTTAATTAAGTAGCGGAGTAGTAAGTAGTTACTAAGCATTCTCAATTAAGTAATTGTTCATCAATTAAGTCTTTCTTCATGCTTTATTAAAGGTCATTCAGGTGTAGTTATTATACAGTGTGACCATTAATCTTTGTCATAAACTTGCCCTCCTTTATGTTGGCTCTCCTTCAGAAATCCTTGTACTAGAAGTAATACTTGGAACGTCAAACACTGGATATGTGAAAAGTTTGAGGAAGTTTGTTTGTATCTCTAGAGGGAGCTGAGCAGGTGAAGGTATAAAGCCCTTTTGCCAGAGCCAGGCCTCAGGAGGAGGGCAGGGACAGCAGTTCTCTATGGACCCGACAGACCTCCCCACATCTCCTCCATGAGCCCTGAGCAGAATGAACCCAAACTCCTCTCATGTGGCCTTTTTTTCCCTGACTGCCTACTTCCACCTGGGGCCACTGCGTTACCTCGTCTTTGCTGCCCTTTTGACTTTGTATATCTTGATGCTTCTCTCCAACGCGCTGATTGTGGCCGTCATCTGTCAGAACCGGAGTCTTCACGAGCCCATGTATATTTTTGTATGCAGTTTGTTTGGTAACGGTATCTTTGGTAGCTCCGTAATTTTCCCTTTACTTTTATACCAAATCCTCCAAGACGTACACATTGTTCCGAGCCAATTCTGCTACTTCCAGACCTTTGCCATACACGTGTACGGGATTGTTGAGTACTTCACTTTATCTGTGATGTCATATGATCGTTATTTGGCCATTTGTGCACCGCTACGTTACAACACGCGGATGACCAGAAAGAAAACAACTGTGATGGTGGCGATGCCGTGGTTGTATAGCTGTTTCATTTGCCTTGTAATGATCATGTTAAGTTCATCTCTGCGTCTGTGTGGAAATGCCATCCATAAAGTGTACTGTGACAACTTTCCCATTGTAAGACTAGCCTGTTCCGACACTTCAATATTAAATGCTTATGGACTGGTCATCAGCATGGTCAACATATTCTCCCCGTTGCTGCTTATTCTCGTCACATACTTCCGTATTCTCCGCGTGTGTTTCTTAGGAAGCGTTCAAACACGTCGCAAGGCCCTGACCACGTGCACACCTCATGTTGTATCTCTGATGAACTTTGGCCTTGGTGCAGCATTTGAGATAATCCAATACAGGTTTAACATGAGTTATGTTCCTGAATCTGTGCGGATTTTTGTGTCCCTTTATTTCTGGTTGGTCCAGCCGATTTTAGACCCCTTTGTGTATGGACTCAGTATTTCCAAGATCAGAGTCCTCTGCAAAAGCCTGTTTGTCTCTAAGCTATGATGCTTTAATGAATTTAAATATTAACAGAGAACTTGTGTTTTTTGTTTTTTTGTTTTTTTTGTTTTTTTCAGGTAACTAATAACTAGGCCTTTTCTGCTACCACAAGGAAAACAGTTTTTCTGTTAGTGAACTGAACTCGGGAAGGGTTGAGGGACTCTCACGTCACATACAAGATAAACTGTGATCTGTTGCATTAATAGCAGTCACCACAGTGAATTTTCCTGGAAACATTCCAAGTGGGAAATAACCAACATCTCAGGTGCCTGGAATGCAGCATTACTCGTTTTTTGTCATGAAAGCTTTTGACTCTGAAGGCAAATTCAGCTTAAGTATTAATTTGCCTTGCTCTTGGTTTAGAACTGAGAATTTCTTAAACACTGGTTAGTTTTGCTGTAATCCGTATATCCAAAGGCTTTCGGAAATCTGTTCTAGTCACATACAGCTTAAAGCTGTGTTCCACTAATGTGTCACAAAGCAGTGAAAGATTTTATACCAAGTGTGTGTTTAAAAAAGTAAAAAAATTAATAAACTTGACCAATTGTCCCAATGTTTTGTGAAATGAGAGTAAATGGAAACTTTAATAATTATAGCAAATCCAAAATGTTTTGCGTGGTTTTATCCTTACGGTGCGTTCACACTGAGGCATCAGGGGCGTCGAGTTTACAAGCAAAGTCTATGGTGGACGCGTGTCTTGGCCGTCCTGCGTTTCTGCGGCACGTTTTCAAGCGTCAGAGTGGCGCGAATTTGACGCTGACGCGGCCCGTCTTGAGCGTTCAGACGTCCAAAGCGTCAGACGCCAGAGTTGAAAAACCTGAACTTTTGGCGTTTGACTCGCCGCGTTAACCAGTCACAGACTGCTCCAGTGATGTAGCGACGTCATTATCTGGAAAGACATCAGCTACAAACTAGACATCAGCTACAAACTAGACATCAGCTACAAACTAGCGGCAACTTAATTATGCTGGGTGCACCCAGACACGCCTCCACGCCTGGGTTTTATGTAATAAATACACTAAAGCCACTTTCTCAACCTGGCCTCCCATTGTTCACAAAGAAACGAGGAAAACAAAACATCCAAAGTCACTCGCAAACTGCAACGGACGCCCTGGATGCGCGTCAAGTATTTTTCACACCGTTCACACCGGGGCGTCAAGAACGTGTTGGACGCCTTTGCATTTGAGGGCAGACACTGTGGACGAGCGTCTGCCCTCAAATGCAAAGGCGTCCAACTAGAGGTGTCCAATTAGGCATCCAACGCGTTCTTGACGCCCCGGTGTGAACGCTCCATCACTGTTCAGGAAACCCTGTTTCTGTTGTTTATTGGTTTACATAAATAGTTCAATTTAAAATACATTAAAATTGATATATGAAGAGTTAACTGTGCAGGTTCTTTAGATGAATCGCATATGACACAGATTTTACACCAAATAAATGTGGGGAAATGGTCCAACAGTGCATTGGGAGATAATGTGATGAGTTTTCAGCTGATAAAGGCTTTAGTTGGTCTCGGTAATCAGCATTTTCACAGACACTCACAGTTTATTCTTTAAAGCAAGATGGGAAAAAGGTTAATTTTGTTTTATTTGAGCAAGTATTAAAATGTACTAGGTGCTTATGAATCAGAAATAATTTGTAAAGTTATTTCAAATTGTACACATCCCTGGAGGATCTAAAAGTGACACCACAGGATATGTGAAAGAAAGATGAAGGCTCTATGAACATGAATACCACTGTCATAAACTAGGAATCTACACAGTGGGGTTTAAGCTGCTCTTGGAGTTAACATAGCAGTAGCATCTGGAAGGTGCTATTCCGTATTCTTCAAACCTCAAAAAAACACATATACCTCACTGATCTGAGCTGTGACATAGTAAATATCCAACCCAATCTGCTAGAAGATTTGCAGAGTAAAGCCTCCAAAGAAATGGATTGGACCTGATCAGTGTTAAGTCCCGCCCCCTGAGTTTGATGAGTGAACTTGACAGATAAAATAATTAATTAATTAAATAAGTAATTATAATTAAAATCATAATGTACATTATAATTGTTTCATAAATTATAGAATTAATTCAAGTTAAACACTTGAATAATTACTTACTCATTAACTGTCTATTTGTATTGAATTATATAGTTACATATATATAGTTATTTTGCACAGCCGATTCTCCGTACATATGGAACACCTAAATATTTAGAGAGATTTCCCTTTTTATTACCCAATCATGCTTTTAATATTAATTAAAAAACAAAGTTACTGAATTTTAATAGTTTTTATAAGTTCATTGAGATTTTTACAGGTTCACAAGACAAAGATTAAAACATTAAAACTAGTAACTGTAACAAACAAGAAGCACAATCTTACACGGGGCATATTATTCAAGCTTTTAACCATGTTACACAGGTGTTCCCTCATCATTAGCCTACTCAAGGTTGTGTTTTCACCTACCCAAAAATTTCAGACTCCAGGTCATACCTGTAGGGTTAAAAAATGTCCCGTAGCCATTTTTCAACGATAAAAACAAGTAAATTAAAATTTAGCAATGGACCAGTTTTTATAAGGTGTTTCAGATTAATATTGCATTTTACAATCAACAAAATGGGGTGGCAGGGTCATATTATTCATTCTGTTGACGGGCCTGAACAAAAGCATAATATTTCTTCTTAAAAATATGAAGAAGAGGGGATTATTTATCGCATTTATTCAGGTAAAGTTGACTTAAGCCTGATTTTGCGTCTAAACAGTAGGTTCTTGCACATAAATCGAATTTTTGTCAATGCTAAACCATAGATTAACGGGTTGAAGAGGGGTGGACACAGCAGAAAGTAAAGGGACATGAAAATGCGAAATATACTGGGAACACGGCTCATGTCGAATCGTCCCTGCAGAATTTCAAAAATTACGCCAATAGAATAATTTATCAGCGATGCGACGTGGGGAGCGCAAGTACTGAACGCTTTGTGGCGCGTGTGTTTAGACCCCCCCACACACACCTTGAGAATCCTCGTGTAGGTTGTGAGAATGCAGAAAAGTGGTAGCAGGATGTGGTTAAATGTAATAACCAGACCGTAAAGATTAATACCCGTAGTGTTGGAACATGCCAGTTTCACCACGGGGAAATTGTCACAGTAAACTTTATGAATAATATTCCCGCAAAAACTCAAAGTCGATGTTAACAAGATCATAACTCCACAAATAGCAAAAGAATAGCACCAGGGGACGGCAATGAGTACAGCCAGTCTGCTGTTAGACATGCACATGTTGTACTGCAGCGGGCGGCATATGGCCACGTAGCGATCGTACGACAACACAGCCAAACTAAGATACTCTACCAGGCCATACGTGTGCAGTGTGTAGATCTGAAAGAAGCAAGGCGCAGCGGGAACAACATGGACGCTCCGTAGAATGTGGAGAAGCAGAAACGGGAATAGCGCCGTGCTGCCGTAGATTTCGTTCAGGAATAACGCACAGAGAAACACGTACATGGGTTCGTGGAAACTTCGGTTCAGACAGATGATGGTGATGAGCAGAACATTGGAGAACAGTATGAGTGTGTAGAGCAGCAACGTGACCAGGAACAAGGGATATTTGAACAAGCCTACATCAAAATAAGCAGAGAGAGTGAAGTGGAAGACGTGACTTGAGTTTGACATTGTCCCAACACAATATGAATCGATCACTTATAAAGCCTTTTATCAAGCTTTTAAGTATGTTTCTACAAGTTAGTAAGCCTTTAAAACTATCTCTACGAAAAGAAAAAGGTACAACAATTCTAATGTTAATCTAAAAGTAGTTTCAAAGTAAATGTTGTATTAACGTAATCATTAAAAATTCTTGAATTTAACCACAACGTAATTCGTAGATCAAAGGTTTAAATTTTCATGACAGAAATGGACATTGAAAAATATGAAAAAAAACACCTCAAAAAACCCAGAAAACAATTGCACATTAACAATTATGTCTGTATATAAGATTGAATATAGAAGGTTACAAGAAACAAGTCAAATATATTTGCAATTTCTGTGTTAAATAAACTGTACAACAATGAGTCAACAATTATTAGGAATTATTATTAATAAGGAAAGTGAAGGGGTATGTTTGAAGGTAACAAAATAAAAACAATTTGAAATCATGTATTTGGACATCACCTCGCATTTCATTCTCTCAGTTCTTATTGCGTATGCCCCCTTAAATTGGTGCAACAATGGTCATTTAAAAGCTCATAAAAATACGGTACACGGATAAGACATTTCAGAAGCTCTTCAGATGCAAATAGAAATGTAAATTACAGACAACCTTCATAAATAGAAGAGTTAGATTTAAAGAAAAGGACAAGTATAAACAAAAGAATATTACAAATGTCTTTTAGAAAAAAAATCACAATTCACATGTTTTATAACTGATCTGCCTAAAAACTCATACTATTACATTTGCTTGTCACAATTGTAACATACTTAATATAAAAATGCATATACCTATTTGCAGGAAAAGGCAGGTGGATGTATAATTTGATAAAGTATAGATATATCATAGATACAAAAATAAGATAAAAACTTTAGACACGGCAGCAGACAAACACAGAGAGTCTGATTCTCTGTTTATATCAACCTTGCACACGGGGGGCGTGTACTTTTACGCCACAACTTCATTTTTTATTCAACTAAATGTGTGCATATGTAAAATGCTCTGGAGCTTTAAACTCACTGAATTAAGGAAACAAACTGATTCAAATGTGATTTTGACAATTGTCTTTCTTGTTATTCTTCTGCTGTTTTTAATTTATTTTGCCATTTCTGCTCCTGCTGTATATGACAGATACTGTTAAGCTTGTACCCAATTTTTACTCACACAATCTAGTTTAACTAGTGCCAGCTGTGAAGAACAAGGCATGCTGGGTAATAAAATTTTCAAGATTCAAGCACATATGCCGAGCAGGATTCGAACTCCAGTCCTCAGAACTCAAGTCCAGTGTCAGCAGAGAACTAGTCAGCAGCAGCTCCACCTCTACCAGACAATGGGTCAGCAGCACCACCATCTCCACTTTCCCCAGAGAACAAGTCAGCAGCACATCCACCTTCACCAGAGAACGAGTTAGCAGCAGCATCACCTCCACCTCTCCCAGAGAACGATTTAGCAAAACCACCACCTCCACCAGAAATGAGTCAGCAGCACCACCACCTTCACCTCTCCCAGAGAATAAGTCAGCAGCAAATGAACAACTCCTTTGATGTTTTCCAGTCAGGTTTTAGACCTCACCACAGCACTGAGACTGCTCTTATCAAGGTGACAAATAACATGCGCCTGAACACTGACGCAGGCAAAGTCTCGGTCTTGATCCTGTTAGGTCTGAGCACTGCTTTTGAAACTTACAGAGAGTAGAGGACCTTGTGGGGATCTCTGGTACTGCACTAAACTGATTTAAGTCCAATCTAGAAGACAGGGAGTACTTAAAAATAGGAAATTGTGTCTCAGATCACATGGCTGACCTGTGGGGTGCCCCAGGGGTCAATCCTGGGACCACTTTTGTTTAAAGTCTAAATGCTGCTGTTAGGCCAGTTACTATGCATCAATAATGTGACCTGCCAGAACTATGCAGATGATACTCAGATCAATGTTTCACTGGCAGCAGGTGAATATGAACCAATGAATTCACTCTACCACTGCATCCAACAAATCAGTGTGTGGATGCAAAACATCTTTCTCCAGCTAAATTCAGACAAGACTAAAGTAATAGTTAAGAGTCAAGAGAAAGTGTCAGCAGCCACCTCCAGTCTCTCTCTCTAAAGCCTTCAAATCAGGCTAGAAATCTAGAGGTAATAATAGACTCAGACTTGAACTTGAACAGCCACATCAAATCAATAACATTGATTCTTTTTACCGTCTAAAAAACATGGCATTGGTGCCCTATTTAAAATACAATACAAACAGAAAAAGACAAACCAAACAAATAAGTATATAAGTCCATATAAAACATTAAAAACAGGTGCAGGTGTGTGTATAAAAGTTTGTTACCAGATTATTAAATTGCAATTGTGTCACCAACGTATCGAAATTTGCTTTTCCTTGGAGAGACTTATCCATGCATTTGTCTCCAGTAGGTTAGACGACTGTAACGTCCTGCTCACTGGCCTCTCCAAACGAGCGTTAAGACAGCTGCAGTACATCCAGAACACTGCTGCTCAGGTCCTGACTAGAACCAGGAAGTACGAGCACATGCGTCCTGTGCTCAGGTCTCTGCACTGGCTCCTGTGGCTCAGAGAATAGACTTTGAAGCAGCTCTGCTTGTTACAAGTCTCTCCATGGCCCAGCACCAAAGAACATCTCCCACATGTTAGAGCCACATGAACCATCTCACACTTTGAGGACTTCAGGGACCGGCCTCCTGCTGGTGCCCAAAGTCAGGACTAAACATGGGGAATCAGCATTTCAGTTTTATGCAGCTTCAGTCTTGCTGAAAATGTGAGACGCTGACAATGTTTAAATCCAGGCTCAAAACGGTTCTGTTTAGCTGTGCATATGTCTGAAAGGTTTTTGTTCTGCACTTTTTTTTTTTTTATGTTAATTTTATGATGATTATTTATGTTTTTATTGGTTTATATTATCTTTCTTATTCTGTAAAGCACTTTGAATTACGTTCTGTATGAATTGTGCTAAACAAATAAACTTGCCTTGCCTTAATAGTTCAAAAACTATAAGAGTAACAGATCTAAAAAGTTGAAAGGTGCCAAAAACAGGAAGGGAAAATACAAAAGCTGAGTGACTGTGATGTCATGTTAACAGTACTAATTTAGCAGGTCACACTGTTCCTTATTTCTGTTTCCTTTTTTTTTTTTTTTTTTTACCTTAGTCGCCATGTTTGTTTGGACATGTCTTTTTATCTGATTGATTTATCTGTCTGTCAATCACTCACGTCAGAATGCAGGGAAATGAGAGGGTCCTAGACTGTGTATTATGGCCTCCATCAAAGTAGTATTGCGCCTCACTGTACAATACTGTTAGCTCACTCACTTATGCAGTTAAGTGAAAATGGTCTCAATTTTACACCTAAAGACACACAGAATAAAACCAAAACAATTTGTCAGTTCATCCCAATCACTGTTTTATTTTAGACAATACATTTTTACAGGCATTTCTCATTTTTGTCAGCTTCAGACCGTACATGAGTGGGTTAAACAGTGGTTGACAGGCGAGGTGATACAACGGCAGAATTATTCTCACAATATGCGGCCAGTGGCCCATATTGAACCTGGTTTGAATGACGAAGAATAAAGCTCCGAAAGCCCCGTTCACCAGTGAGCAGATATGAGGGGTACAGGTGCTCGCTGCCTTTTGACGCGTCTGTTTGGAACCATTAAAACACACTTTAAATATGTGAATATATGTGAAAATGACGATGCCTACAGGAAGCATTACTATGACACTAGCAGCCACAAGTTCGTACAAGTTGTTTAAGGTTGTGTCAAAGCAGGACAGTTTCACAACACAGTAATTATCACAAAGTACGGTGTCAAGAACATTTCCACATAGAGTCAAAGACGACGTGAGTATAGTGGTAATTAAAACAGCCACAAATGGAGGCAGCCATATTAAAATAAACAGAAATGCGACCTTTCTATTGTTCATGCGACTGTTGTATTGCAGAGGAAAGCATATGGCAACGTATCGGTCGTATGAAATCACTGACAAGCTTGAGAACTCCAAAGAACCGTAATAATAAATTGTGAAGATATGCGCAAGACAAAAAGAATAGGAAACTTTATGGACGTCTTGAGGGATCTGGGATAAGAGAAATGGATACAACGCAGTGCTGCCGTAGAGTTCATTCACAAATAAACTACAGAGAAAAATGTACATAGGTTCGTGTAGAGTTCTGTTCAAACATATGACGACAATGAGAAGCAGGTTGGAAAGCACTATCAGAATATACAAAGACAATATAATGACAAAATACAACCATTTCAGAGGCCCAGTGTCAAAATAGGCTCCCAGGGTAAAATGGGAAACCTGACTGAAATTAACCATCATTCTCTTTCTGTTTGAAAACGTGATCAACCAATAATATTCATCGCCAATTTGTTTAAACTGAAATGTTGTGGTGCTAAACAGTCTTTGCCAGGGATAAACAGGTTAAAGCTATAGAAAGAAGGGAGTAAGTACTAGTGCTATTTCAAAACACAGGACCAAAAACTGCTAGATTATAATCAATTATCAACAAAAAACGCCTTTTATAACATGAACAAAACTAGGACTATTCCAATCTGCAAATTGACCAACATGTCAAAATAAGAAAATATATTCAGTCAAAAAACAATATCACAAATAAAATTATTAATTTCCAAGCAGATTCCACACCTTACTCTGAATACATTTTAGATTAGTTAAATAACTGAAGACACGTTTAAACTCTACTGTCAGATGGGTGGAGGATCATGGACAACAGAGATCACCTAAGCTGGACCTTTATCAAACTGTCTATAGGCCCCTCCCAGTTCATACACCACAAAAATATTTATCAAATTACGTATGACGTCAATAGAAAAACTTCACGTCAACAGGACTGTCAGTCAGAAATATTTAACCAAACAACATATGAAATAATTGCCAAAATCTAAAGGATTTCAATCATGTGTATGAACACCCCAGTGCTGATGCTTACGAATACTGTACTGTTCTGCTAAGACAATGAAATCCTGCATGTTTCTAAAGCTCATTCACCCTCAACTGACTAATATGATTATTTCAGCTTTCAGTTTAGTATGAAGCAATCGCCTGTTTGTTCTGTGTTAGTTGCTAATAGTTTCCCAAACCATCTTGAATGTGAAAGAATACAGCTTAGGGGAATTAGAACTGGAGAAGTGTTATTGTCAGGGAGGCAATACAGTGGCTTTGGATTCGACTTCCAGGCCTTGCCATTCATAAAGACGCTGATGGAAGGTATATTATGGTTATTGGAGAATTAGATGGAGTGCAGGTCTCTCTTTTCTGCAGTTATGCTCCTAATAAGGAGAGGACCAAACTTTATATATACAATTTTTGACATTGTGCTGGTATTTGGAGGGGGCTTTAATTGTGTTACGTCACCACATTTGCACAGACAGCCAGGCTCTAAAAGCTCAGTGTCTCAAATGAGTCAAGCTCTGAAACGTCTAACAACAGAACTGGGTTTGATAGGTGTGTGGAGGAACAGGTTCCCCAGGGCCAGAGATTACACCTTCTACTCACATAAACACTCTTCTTACTCTAGAATAGATCCCTTCTTCACCTACAAAACTGAGTGGCATAGAATAGAGAATATTGGAATTTTGCCAATTACTCAGTCTGATCACGCACCTCTAATGGTAACATGGGATTTTTAAATGTTGGGGAATTTGGCAATTTTATTAATATTGAATTGGACAGTTACTTGGAATTAAATTCTACTCCCGAGATACCACCTCTCACATTGTGGGACTGTGCCAAGGCTTATATCAGAGGCCGTATAATATCATTTGTTAGTGCTAAGAAAAAGAAAAAAGAGGCTAGACAGCATGAACTGGAGGTTAAAATAAAAGAGTTACAGCAAAAACATAAAAAGATCTTACATCTTTGCTCATAGAATACTGAAAAAATAGAGGGCAATTTAAGATTTACTAAACAAAAATACTATGAAAATGGCAACAGGGCAAGCAGGCGATAAGGCTTAAGAAGCAACGGTCAACCAGCATCATACAATAATTAAAGTCTGATCAAACAACAATCACTAAACCAGATAAAATCGCAAATTGGTTTGCAAATTATTATAAATCTTTCTATAAAAACTCTGACACATGTAAAGATGACAATTTATTGACAATGATGACAACAGATTTTTTGGAAAATATTACATTAAAACCTCCAAAACTTCCAGAATCATTAGCAAAACAATTAGATGAACCAATTTGAGAACAGGAAATTCAACAGGTGATTTCAGATTTAAAAAGTAATAAAAGCCCTGGCCCAGATGGCTTCATTAATGAATTTTCCAGACAATTTAGGGAAAAAGTGACCCCTCTATTGCTGCAAGCTTAATATCATGCATTATGGTCCAAAACCATGGCGCCTTCCTGGAATAATGCTACAATTGTGGTAATTCATAAGGAGGGCAAAGACCCTACAACCTGTCAATCATATGACCGATACCATTACTTAACACATTCTTACCGCAGTTTTAGCCAAGCGGGTCAGCAAAATTATTACAGAAATTATAAACCCGGACCAAATGGGGTTCATAACGGGAAGGCACTATGGGGACAATATCATTGCTTCGTCTTTTTTAGCTTTGGAAAGCAACCTACGAACATTGTCTCTTGATGCCCAAAAGGCATTTGACCGTGTGTCCTGGCAGTACCTGAACTACACACTGCAAAGATGTAAATTCCTCCCAGATTTCATTAAGTTGATACTAATTTTATATTCTAACTGTAAAGATAAACAGAACAATGTCCGATAGATTTTCACTGGAACATGGCTGTAGGCAGGGGTGCCCATTGTCGCCCCTGCTGTTTGATATAAGTATTGAACCATCAGCGCAATTAATTAGAGATGAAGATGATAGACGAGGAGTTTCAATAAATGGAGAACAACATAAATTGTCCATGTATGCAGCCGACGTACTATTGTAGATATCCAAACAGCTACTCTCCATTTGATGAAACTAATCAGTAAATTCAGTCATTTTTCAGGTTACAAAGTCTAACATTAACTTTGTAACCTGGAAACAATGACAAAACATTGGCAATGGATACAGTGGGCAACATCACAAACCTTTAAGGACCAGAGTGGATTTAACTGGCCAAAAGAAGGGATAAAATATCTGGGTATCCAGATTCCCCCATGTCTAACAGAACTGTATAATGTAAATTATAAGGTTGTAATAGGGAAAATTTAAAAAGATCTAGAGCGATGTGCAGTCCTGCCTCTGTCTTTCACAGGCCGTATAGAGCGTATACGTATGAATGTGTTTCCAAGACTCCTATACCTCTTTCACATGCTGCCTAGAAACATTTCCAATTTTTCAAATTTATATGGCAACGCAAACGCCCAAGGATCCAGTTGCAAACATTAAAATGAGCGCGTCCTCGACTGTCATGATTATCTCCATCAAAGTAAACTTTTAGCTCACTCACTTATGCAGTTAAGTGAAAATGGTCTCAATTTTACACCTAAAAACTCACAGAATAAAACCAAAACAATTTATCAGTTCATCCCAACCATTATTTTATTTTTAGACAATATATTTTTACAGGCATTTCTCATTTTTGTCAGCTTCAGACCGTACATGAGTGGGTTAAACAGTGGTTGACAGGCGAGGTGATACAACGGCAGAATTATTCTCACAATATGCGGCCAGTGGCCCATATTGAACCTGGTTTGAATGACGAAGAATAAAGCTCCGAAAGCCCCGTTCACCAGTGAGCAGATATGAGGGGTACAGGTGCTCGCTGCCTTTTGACGCGTCTGTTTGGAACCATTAAAACACACTTTAAAAATGTGAATATATGTGAAAATAATGACGCATACAGGAAGCATTACAGTGACGCTAGCAGCCACAAGTTCGTACAAGTTGTTTAAGGTTGTGTCAAAGCAGGACAGTTTCACAACACAGTAATTATCACAAAGTACGGTGTCAAGAACATTTCCACATAGAGTCAAAGACGACGTGAGTATAGTGGTAATTAAAACAGCCACAAATGGAGGCAGCCATATTAAAATAAACAGAAATGCGACCTTTCTATTGTTCATGCGACTGTTGTATTGCAGAGGAAAGCATATGGCAACGTATCGGTCGTATGAAATCACTGACAAGCTTGAGAACTCCAAAGAACCGTAATAATAAATTGTGAAGATATGCGCTAGACAAAAAGAATAGGAAACTTTATGGACGTCTTGAGGGATCTGGGATAAGAGAAATGGATACAACGCAGTGCTGCCGTAGAGTTCATTCACAAATAAACTACAGAGAAAAATGTACATAGGTTCGTGTAGAGTTCTGTTCAAACATATGACGACAATGAGAAGCAGGTTGGAAAACACTATCAGAATATACAAAGACAATATAATGACAAAATACAACCATTTCAGAGGCCCAGTGTCAAAATAGGCTCCCAGGGTAAAATGGGAAACCTGACTGAAATTAACCATCATTCTCTTTCTGTTTGAAAATGTGATATCAACTAATAATATTCATTGCCAAAATGTTTAAACTCAAATGCTGTGGTGCCAAACAGTCTTTGCCAGGGATAAACAGGTGTAGAGCTATAGAAAGAAGGGAGTAAGTACTAGTGCTATTTCAAAACACAGGACCAAAAACTGCTAGATTATAATCAATTATCAACAATTTAAACGCCTTTTATCACATGAACAAAACTAGGACTATTCCAATTTTCAAAGATTTGACTTGACCAAAGTGGCACAACAAGATAATACATTAATTCAAAAAACAATATCAGAAATAAAATTTGAATTATTCATTTCCAAGCACATTCTACACCTTAATCTGAATACATTTTAGATTAGTTAAACAACTGAAGACATGTTTAAACTCTGTTGTCCATGATCCTCCACCCATCTGACAGTAGAGATCACCTAAGATGAACCTTTATCAAACTGTCTATAGGCCCCTCCCAGTTCACACACCACAAAAAAGTATCAAATTATGCATGACATCAAGGGAAAAACTTCACGTCAATAGGACTATCGGTCAGAAATATTTAGCCAAACAACATACGGAATATTTGCTAAAATGTAAAGCTTTTCAGCCATGTTTCAGATTCTCCTCTCCAGTACCCTGGAATAGACCTTACTGGGGAGGCTGAGGAATGTGATTGCCCTGCAGTTGAACACGCCCTTCGGTCCCCCTTCTTAAACAGAGGGACCACCACCACCCCGGTTTGCCAGTCCAGAGGCACTGTCCCCAGCCACCACACAATGTTGCAAAGGCATGTCAGCCAAGACAGCCCCACAACATCCAGACCCTTAAGATACTCAGGATGGATCTCATCCACCCCCGGAGCCTTGCCACCAAAGAGCTCGCCAACCACCTCAATGACTTCAGCCAGAGTGATGGATGAGTCCACCTCCGAGTCTTCAGTCTCTGCTTCCTCCTCATCCCGAATCGAGGTCAACAGCTCTCCATCTGCCCCGTAAACAATGTTTGTGAAGCTCTGCGTCCCCCTCTTGAGGTGTTAGACGGTTTGCCAGAATTTCTTTGAGGCTGACCGATAGTCCTCGTCCATGGTCCCCCTGAACTCCTCCCTGCTTTGGGCTGTGCCTGGCCAGGCCCCGTGGGGAAAGGCCCGGACACCAGACACTTGCTGACGAGCACCCACCCCAGGCCTGGCTTCAGGGTGGGGCCCTGGTAATGCAAATCCGGGCGACATAAGTAGCCTTGTTGCCAAACTCAT
>KN479049.1:0-16662 GCA_000787095.1 Periophthalmodon schlosseri | reverse complement strand
TCTTAGGTCGTTTTCACATGTTAATGCGCTCTGTGGACCGACCCCAGTGTGCACTAGATTTAGTTCTGTTTACTTTACTTTTTGGTCTGCCTTGTTCACATACATTGTGCATCTTCACCCCAAACACCATGAGTCACGTGAGAGTGTATCAGCTGATCGCCGAACCTATTCTATGACGGACAGAGCCCCATGAATGTGCGTGCACACGCTCGCTTCCCCTATACCCGTTGGTCTTTTCTTTCACCTGTGGCTAACGACACCATGAGGACTGTACGTGGAGAGGGCGTAGTGGTGGAGGAGAAAAAGCTTTTGGAATGACACACAGACAGACCCAGGCTCACCTGTGCAGAGAGACAGGAGGAGACTAGTCTCCATCTGGAGACTGATATTAAGTTGTTCCAAATTGTCTCGTCAGACAAATGTGTCAAACTGCAGATCTACAGCGCCTATTCATAGAAATATACTTGATCCAAGCACTTTTACTGTCACAGTGGACTGCGTAAGTTGGCCCGAATCCGGCAGCGTTCACACCACACTCACCCCGCTCCAGAGTGCGGGTGGAGCTGCTCCGAGACCTCCTGTTTACCTCTCTCGGACTGGGCGTTTACTGTTGTCCAGAGTGTGACTGGACAACAGTCGCTGGACAACAGTCGCTCTCAGAGCGAATGCTCTTTTATGTCGGCCTAACTAGTGCCAGTGTGAAAACAACCTTATTCTGACCTGTCTCCCAAGACCTGTTTGCCATGGATGACCCTCCTAGTGGCATGAAGCACCCAACAACATAACTCCCAGTATCATTCAGGCAGTCAACCCCCTCCAACACGTTAAGGCTGCGGTTCAAGAAGGGGACTAATATAATTATTTCAGCTTTAAGTTCAGTATGAAGCAAACACCTGCCAGCTTTATGTTAGTGGGTAATAGTTGCTGGGTGGGTTTCCTCCTGTATCCCTCAACCCAAAACGTACAATGCGCAAAATCCTCCAGTGAAAGTATGGTAAACTGGGTGTGATTAAATCAGGTGGATTATGGGAAATAAACAAATGAAGTCCTTAGGAAACATATGTTAATACAACAATGTGTTCGGGCTTAAATATGTGCAGGAGAAGTCAGGATTTTTACCTGTGACATAAAAATCCAGGCAAAATGCAGTGCAAAGTTATTTTGGAGCTCAGAGAAGATGACTTTGGATAAATGGATTAATGAAACAAGTTTTTGATGAACTGACAATGTAAGATTATCTAAAAAAATGAATTTTGCATAGTGTGTGTCCATTAAGCAAGATTCAGAAATTATGCAAACAAAAAGTAATACTAATAAAACCATATCATTCTGCCAAAGTTGCCTGGCCTCCATTCCAACATTTCTAAAAATGTGATCAAAATATGAGCCTAACCTATTCTTAACCATACCATAACCCTAAACATTTCTGACCCTTACCCAAATTAAACCGGACACCAAAAGGTAAAACCAACATACAAAACTGAATTGTGTGTGGTTCACTATATGTGACGAGAAAGTGTTAAAAATGTTTGGGAGTAGTTGTTAAACTTCTTTTTCTTTGACGTCATGACTTTGTGACCAGGGAGGATCTGATAAAGGCCACTTCGCCTCAGTCCGTCAGATTCACTTGGGGTTTTGGTGCAGCTCAGGTCCCACTCTAACCAAATTATTGAACATGTTCTTGGAAGTTTATAATATGCATTTTCAGATTTCACAACAGAAATCTAAATTAATTTTATTCACTCTGCATCTAACTTTGTTTTCATTTATGTCGTATTTAAAGAATTTGAAAATGATGGAAATTACAAATTAAAAAGGCTTTAATTTTTTTTGTCAAATCATTCTTTTAAAAAAAGAATAATTTGACATTTATTCATAAATATATGTGAATTGTTTACCATAGATCTTTATAATGTTATAAACAATAGATGTTAAGTAAATGTGATAACTCTGTTTTCCTTTGTGCAAACTGAGCTGCTTTTTTCTTTGCTTTGCTGAATGGTAGATCACCCACCTTGAAATAACAGTGATAATGCTATTTCTAGAGCCTTGTTTACACAAAAATTTTACTATGCGATAGATCTGTTCCACTTATAGTGTGTTTACAAACCAAATGCTATGGTGAATTTCAGTCACAATTCCTATTTCACTCTGGGAGCCTACTTTGACCCTGGGCCTTTGCGGTGGTTGTATTTTGTCATTATATTGTCTGTGTATGTTCTGATAGTGCTGTCAAACTTACTTCTTATAGTTGTCATATGTTTGAATAGGACTCTACATGAACCAATGTACATTTTTATTTGTAGTTTATTCATCAATGAGCTGAATGGCAGCACTGTATGTCTAGTTTTCATTGCATATCAGATCCTTCAAGATGTCCACACAATTTCATATAACCTGTGTTTTCTTCAAATATTCTTTTTGTATTCTTACCTTGGAGTTAATTTTACAAACCTGGCTGTCATGTCATACGACCGATACATGGCCATCTGCTTTCCTCTGCACTACAACACTCACATGACCCTGAGAAAAGTCACATGTCTCATTGTTGTCATTTGGCTGTCTGTGTTTGTGGCTGTTGCAATAACAATTGTTCTCACTGCGTCTTTAAAACTTTGTGGAAACATCATGGACTCTGTTTATTGTGATAACTACCTCATCATCAAACTGGCCTGTTCAGATGCAACAGTGAATAACTTTTACGAAGTGGTCGCTGCTACTGTCTTTGTCTCAGTACCTATAATAATAATTTTCTTTACATATATACAGATTTTTAGAGTGTGTTTTAATGGAACCAAACAGACACGGCAGAAGGCTGTGAGCACCTGCACGCCACACCTCTTTTCTGTTGTAAACTTTGCTATTGGAACTTCGTTCCAAATTTCCCAAACCAGGTTTGACCTGAGCCATTTGCCTCAAATGTTGAGAATAATTTTATCATTATATCATCTGACATGTCAACCGCTGTTCAACACACCTATGTATGGACTGAACCTGACAAAAATCAGAAATGTGTGTAAAAATATATTTTCTAAATCAAGAAATGCTGTGACTGTGATTGAGATGACTTGATGATAATGTCAATCACAATAAAAAGTTATCGTCAAGTTTTCTTTCTTTTTATTTATTAATTTTCCTCAAAATGTAGTTCTGACCAAGCCTAGTTCAAGATCTGGAGATAGATTCCTGGGCACTGTGCTGTGGCCTTCACTGCTCCAGTTTTCCCAAGCACCACTGAAGGATGGGTCAAATGCAGAGGACAAATTTCCCTGCAGGGACAGTAAAGTGTACTTTAAAGAACACATATTATGCATTCTTGTTTCCTTGGTATCCAGAATATAAACTTCTCGAGAACTTTACGAAAATGTGAGTCTGATCACCGTTAAATCTCCCTGAGTTAAGATGGGTGTGATTGACAGGTGGATTATGGGAAATAAACAAATAAAGTCCTTGGGAAATGTGAATGATATGCTAATATAGCAATGCATTTGTTTTGACCACAATTTGACCATAGAACGAGTCCAGTGATGGTTTATGGGCTTAAAACTGTGATAGAGAAGTCTGGATTTTTACCTGTGAAACAACAATCCAGGCAAATGCAAACTGGGCATTATTTTGGAGCTCAGAGAAGACGATTTTTGATAAATGGATTAATTTCACAAGTTTTTGATGAGGGGACAACAATGTAAGATTGTCATTTCAACAAGATTCACAAACTAGGAATGTGCTTTGACACCAACAAAAAGTAATACTAACAAAACCATATCATTCTGTCAAAGTTGCCCGGCCTCTGTTCCAACATTTCTAAACGTTTGATCAAAATATGAGCCTAACTTGTCCTTAACTATACCATAATCCTAACCATTTCTGACCCTTACCCAAATTAAACCGGACACCAAAAGTTAAAACCAACACAAAAAACTGAATCGTGTGCGGTTCACTATATGCGGCGAGAAAGTGTTAAAAATGTTTGGGAGTAGTCGTTAAACTTCTTTTTCTTTGACGTCATGATTTTGTGAGGGGGAGGATCTGATAAAGGCCACTTTGCGTCAGGTCGTCAGATTTACTTTTGGAGCAGCTCAGGTTCCACTCTAACCAAATTATTACTGAAATATACTTCCAAGAACAACAAGATGTTTTTCTATCCATGTTTTGGAATTTTTAGGAGTTTGAATATACATTTTCAGATTTCACAAGAGAATTCTATATTAATTTTATTCACTCTGCATTTAATTTTGTTTTCCTTTTTGTCCTATTTAAAAGTATTGTCTAAAATTAGTGAGGATGTATAAGGTAATCTAGTGTGTTACAATTTTAGCCTGTTTTTGTACATAATTGATGGAAATAATTGTGCACATTTGCTACACTGCTTACAAGTTTTTAATAATAAAAATCTTGAATAAATGCACATTTCTAGATAAATATATGGACAGAGTTTACCAGAGCTTTATCATGTTAAAAAACAGTTATGTCCTTGTTATTAAATGTGATAATTCTGTTTTCCTTTGAGCAAACTGATCAGCTTTTTTGATGCTTTAGTAAATATCTGAATGGTTTCTAAGATCACGCACCTTGAAATAACAGTGATAATGCTATTTCTAAAGCCTTGTTTACACAAATATTTTACTATGCGATAGCACTGTTCCACTTATTGTGTATTTATAAATCAAAAGGAAGCTATGGTGAATTTCAGTCAGGTTTCCTATTTCACTCTGGGAGCCTACTTTGACCCTGGGCCTTTGCGGTGGTTGTATTTTGTCATTATATTGTCTGTGTATGTTCTGATAGTGCTGTCAAACTTGCTCCTTATTGTTGTCATATGTTTGAATAGGACTCTACATGAACCAATGTACATTTTTCTATGTAGTTTATTCATCAATGAGATAAATGGCAGCACTGTATGTCTAGTTTTCATTGCATATCAGATCCTTCAAGATGTCCACACAATTTCATATAACCTGTGTTTTCTTCAAATATTTTTTTTGTATTCTTACATTGGAGTTAATTTTACAAACCTGACTGTCATGTCATACGACCGATACATGGCCATCTGCTTTCCTCTGCACTACAACAGTTACATGACCCTGAGAAGAGTCACCTGTCTCATTGTTGTCATTTGGCTGTCTCCATTAGTGGCTGTTGCAATAACAATTGTTCTCACTGCGTCTTTAAAACTTTGTGGAAACATCATGGACTCTGTTTATTGTGATAACTACCTCATCGTCAAACTGGCCTGTTCAGATGCAACAGTGAATAACATTTATGAAGTGGTCGCTGCTACTGTCTTTGTCTCAATACCTGTGTTAATAATTTTCTTTACATATATACAGATTTTTAGAGTGTGTTTTAATGGAAGCAAACAGACACGGCAGAAGGCTGTGAGCACCTGCACGCCACACCTCTTTTCTGTTGTAAACTTTGCTTTTGGATCTTCATTCCAAATTTGCCAAACCAGGTATGACCTGAGCCATTTGCCTCAAATGTTGAGAATAATTTTATCATTATATCATCTGACATGTCAACCGCTGTTCAACACACCTATGTATGGCCTGAACCTGACAAAAATCAGAAATGTGTGTAAAAATATATTTTCAAGAAATGCTGTGACTGTGATTGAGATGACATGAGATGATGAGATGATTGAGATGATATATATATATATATATTTTTTTTTTGGGCAAGAGGTTCCAGTGACAGAGCGAAAAACAATGGGCTCAACGGACACGTCTGTCTAGATCCCCTCATAGCAGGAAATGGAGGTGAACATGTTTTTTATTAATCATATTAATAAAAGATGAGCCAAAACCTACATACTTAAACAAGGGCCAGAGGAAGGGCCACTCCAAGCAGTTGCTTTCATTGCATCCAGGGACAATACGGCAATAGGCAAGCCTCCACCTTTTGCATTGTCAATCACATGTAACAGCCTTTGAACATTGTCAGAAGCCAATCTTAAATTCGCAAAACTAGTCTGATCATAGTGCATCTGTTTAGTAATGAATCTTTGCAAACGTACAGCTAAAACTTTAGAATACATTTTTATATCTTATAACAAAATTGGCCTGTGACTGGAGTATTCCATTGGATCCTTGCCTTTCTCAAGGAACAATGAAATCATGGAGAATTCACATCCCAGTGAAAGAGACCAAAATGTACATTTCTGGTGGTAAACCATCAGGCCCAGGAGACTTACCCGTATTCATCTCCTTTAATGCTTTCTCATATTCTGGTAATGTTATAGTATGCTCCAGCTCAGCAGATTCATTGTCAGAGAAACATGGCCCCCTCAATTGAACTGAGAAAGCGGTCACATTCTGATTGACTAAAAGCATTTTCTGAACCATATAATGAACGACAGAAGGATGCAAAAGTGAAGTTCACAATTTTCAAAGTCTTAAATCCAACAGGTGGCTTGGCCAAGCCAATTGAAAGTAATATGTCTGCCTCATCCTATGCATTATAAATTCAGAGTGACATCTTAATATGATATTAATTTCCTTTTGGACCAGCTCCTTCTGAAGATGCATTTTGTCATATTTTTTCTGCAGAGATGCATAAAGAGAAGCATATTGCTACTCCAGTGCCGTTAGCTTTTCTGCACTTTGTCCTGGAAGATGCATAGAGAGTAGCATTAGATCTTATAAAATCCTTAACTGCTTCGCACATAATTCTAGGATCAGCTACCGATCCTTCATGAAATCCCAAAAAATCCTTACAATGTGATTTGTCATTTTTATCTATAGGTATGTTAAATCTCTATCAAAAGGCTTTATTTAACGCTGGTTTTAGGTTGGCAGAACAATGGACTGTTCTGTGATCTGACCATGCTACAGGTATGTAATCTACATTATGTACTTGATGTAATGTTATAATTATGTACAGAATAATCAGTTAGACACAAACAGGAAATCTATTCTTGAGAAAGATTTATCTTTGCCTGAAAAAAAAAATAAAAATTTCAGGCAGACATATATTTTTCTTTTGGTATACTTCATCAACCATGCCTGTGTCACCAGCCCACCACCCTAAAGCCTGAGAAGCTAACTATAGGTCCCTTGTCAATTAGCAGCCAGAGCGGTCCATATTATTGTCCCCAACATTATTAAAATCAGCTCCTCAGATAACTTGAAATGCCATTAAATCAATCATACACTGTGTCAATTTCTAAAATTTTAGTCATATGCATTTGGAGCATATGCAGACATCACTGCTACTGGTAGCCCATCAAAACTTTTTTTTGGCTATAGCAATTCTACCTTCTCATCTGCTCATGTATTAATCAAATTAAATTTACACAATATTACGACCTCTTTTGATTTTGTAGCAGCCGAAGAATAGGCAGTAGTATGATAGAACTTGTTGGCACTCAGCAGATGTGACTCTTCAAGTATGGCAAAATCTAAATTTCTTTTACATAAAAAATCTAATACTACAGACCTCTTGTATGGGGTGTTTAGACCCCTGGCATTATCAACCCTCATACCACCACGAGCAACTAGTGTCAAAATCTAAAAATGAATAAACCCCTACATCAGTCCAGTGCCTTCTGAAATATTAATAACCATACAGTGCTAAATGAAAAATGCAAATATTATTAATCAATACAACCTTGAAGATGAGGGGTAAATGTCTTACTCAGTTGAGTTCAGAGGTGTTTTAAGCGCTGTAGGGCCTTCTGTGGGTCATCAAAACAAAGCCTGGTTTCATCCAAAGATATAAAAGGCACATATTTGAACTTGCATTCCTGGAATGCCTGTCGACGAACCTGCGTTGTCTTGGAGAAATCTTCCATGGTGGTAGGCGGACAATCACAGCAATGCTGCTTGCCTTGGTCTGTGGCCCGTTTTTGCAGAAGCTCCATGACGGGGTCCTGATGACCTGGAGGCAGAGGCCTCCACCGGCTGCAACATGTTGGTGGTGGGGGATTTGGTGCTAGCATTAGCACTAGGCTTAAGCAGTGTTTGTTGCAAAGTGGTTTCCGGATCACTTTTCTTGGGACCCATCTCATTTAAGCCATAGCATGAAAGGAAACTATCTGCTTTTGTAAGTCAATTATGTACAAGATAATGACTAACAATGTTTAAATAGACAAATGTGGGGGCAGATCCCAAAATTATTCAACCATTTCACATGCTCCTCAAATTTTAAATCAGTTAAAGAATTAAAGACACTTTTATTCTGCTCTGTCAAGAATTTAATTTTATCTACTAATTCTGATTCAACATCAGCAATACTGAACTTTAATTTGTATTTTTTGTTGTAGTGTTAGGATACCATGAAGTCAGTCAAGTTCTAAAATCTTACATACATTAAGAACAATTTTGGCCCCAATACTGAGCCTTGCGGCACACCACAGTTTTTCAGCCTTGACATTATGCCTCTGCCTGAAATCCAAAAGTACACATACCGCACACTGATTTTTGTCCAAACACCCTGCAATTTGCTCAATTTAATTCAATAATGCTAATGATGTGGATCTTCCCGCCCTAAACCCGTTCTGACTCTCCAGTAGTAAAGCATGCTTATCAACAAAACTGTCTAATCTCTTTATGAATATTTTTTCTTAGATTTTTGAAAATTGTGGTAAAATGGACTATAGTTATTAGAATAATGTTTGTTGTGGACTTTATATAATGGTAGTTCCACGACATTACGTGATGATAATTGTGAAATAATGTGATATGTAAAACAAGAAACTATGGCATCAATGTATGGTGAGATATAGGTTATACTACTTATATTGGCATGACTTTTCTCACCAGTAGCAGTAGTAGTAGTAGTACTGATAGTAGTAGTAGTACCTCTAGGAGTAGGACTACTGCTCATGCATAAATGGCAAGACCAATCACCAATGGTAAAATGAGCCCATGAGGGAGCACTGAAATAATCCTGTCAGCGCTGTAAGCTACCTATGTCCTCCACATCCAAGTCCGTCACTGAGTAAACTCAACTCAGAACTATGGGAGAAGGATAGTCGCACAGATTGAGGTACGTACCCATAGTCTACAGCTGTGCACACAGCAAGAAGCAGCTCTCAGTTTTTAACAAAAACCTACACAGTCAGTAAATAAATCATATGTTTATTACGACTTAAGAAGCCTGTGTTTCCTCATTCTGATCAAGCAATGGATCTGATGCTCTTCTGCTGTCACTGTCATGTAGTAATCTATACTCCATGCATAAGATGAGCCAGACACCTGTGCCAAGTGGCAGCGGTAAGATGGTGTGGCCAGACATATAAACTGCACAGCCTTCAATGGATGTTACATTTGGATGAATAATGTAAATCAAAATTAAGCCAATTTCATGTTGGTCCATGTTTTCCTCCTGGAGCAGCCCTCTACAATCCCTACTGGGCCATTGTCCAGCAAAGCTTATCTTCCCAGGGCCAGCGCACCGAGCACCGGGTACTGTGCTGAGGCAAAGCCGCAAATAGGTGAAGGGCTGGGGGTGTGAGACTGGATGGGCTGTCTGCGGGTTAGGCTTTCCTGACCAAGTTGTCAGAGGCAAAGAGGTGGTCACTACCTGAGGCAGCTATACAAAACGCCGTGCTCAGTGCGCTGTCTCTTTGGCTTAGCAGGGCTGGGGATCGCCCTCTCTGCGGTTGACTCGCTGTAGAGAGCGGGGGTTTGGTGGTTCACTGTGGACACTGCATACCGTTATTCATACCGTTTGCTGTGCCTCACGGCTGGTACTAAGCTTTAGTTTGGACACAGTTGACACGAGTGGAGTAGCAGGGTACAGCAGAAAGGCCCTCATGAGGATTGGGTTCAAACTCGCGGTGTGCACTCACATCAAGCATGAATCGGTACTGAACATGTCCGTGCAGTGCACTGCTCCGTAACCTTGAATGGATCGTGGGTACAAAAGAGCAGTGGCGCTTCATACGGTCAGTGTATCTATATGGCCTTGTCTCTAAATCAGGACTAAACCCGGACTAATGCAGGACTAACCCTGCAAACTAAGACTGGACCAAAGGGAGCTCCATGTGCTATAACATAGAACAGCACAAAAACTCCATTTGCTCGCACTTGTGAATGTTGTAACAAAGAGAAATATCTACACAATCCCACAAATGACGATATGCAAAGTGTCCACGTACAATACTCTTTATGTCCGTGATGAGGCATAGCATCCGCCAGACAGTCTGAACGAAAAATAACCGTGAGTCAGTAGCCGGTGAGGGCGATCCCCAGTCCTGCTGAGGTAAAGAGACAGCGCAGCATTCTGTCTAGCAGCCTCGGGGAGTGATTACCTCTCTGCCTCTGAAAACTTGGTCTCAGAAAGGGGAAGCCTAACCTACAGGCAGCCTATCCACAGTCTTACACCCGCAGCCTTTCACGTATTTGCAGCTTGCCTCTGCGCAGTACCCAGTGTGCAGCGTACTGGCCCTGGGAAGATGAGCTTCACTGGACAATGGTCCAACAGGGGTTGTAGCAAGGCTATTCCAGGTGGAAAACATGGACACGAAAACATGAAATCTGCCTAATTTTGATTTACACTATTCATTCAACTGTAACATCCATTGTAGGCTGTGCAAATTATACATCTGGCCACGCACTCCATCCTACTGCTGCCACTCAGCACCTTTACGCATGGGGGATAGATTACTCCATGACAATGACAGTAGAAGACCATCAGACAGATTGCTGGATCAGAGGATACACTGGCTGCTTAAGTAGGTGCTTTTAAACGTATGATTTATTTACTGAGTAAGTTTTGTCAACAGCAAGAAAGCAGCTTAATGTTGTGTGCACAACTGTAGACTATGGGCACATATCTCAGTCTGGCGTAAAGAGGGTGAATCATTCATCCGTCTTCCATAACTCCGAGTTAAGTTCACTCAGTCACAGACTTGGGTGTGGAGGACCACAGGTGGCTTACAGCGCTGACACAGTCACTTCAGTGCTCCCTCATGGGCTCATGTTACCACTGGTGATGCGGCCTTGCCATTTACGCACAAGCAGTAGTCCTACTCCTAGACGCACTACTACTGTTACTACTATTAGGATACTACTACTACTACTACTACTATGGGGGGCATAGTAGGGCAGTATTATAGCCTCTATCTCACCATACAATGCACAAAAATGGATAGATCCTCCACTGATACTACTATTAGGATACTACTACTACTACTACTACTATGTAGTAGTAGTAGTAGTACATCAGTATTATAGCCTCTATCTCACCATACAATGCACAAAAATGGATAGATCCTCCACTGATGTCATAGTTCCTCATTTTACAAATCACGTTGTTTCATGATAATTTCTTATCATGTAATTTCATGATATTTTTGTATCATGTTTTAACATGACACTTCACATAATTTTGTGAAACTATCACATAATTTCGTGATATTAGTATAATGTTAAATAAAAACCAGTAGTATCACGTTTTAAGTACAGATTTGGCAGTTCTACGCTGCCGTATAATTCTCCCTCACCATCATCTTTGATTTCATGAGCCAGGTTCAAACCTATATTCACAAAAAAAATGGTTGAATTCATTAGTGATGTCTTTTATGTTCGTTGTTGTTCTGTTGTTTTTGAGTAAAATACTGTGGGTGAGTGGTAGCGTCCTCCCCTTTCCTTCCTGATAATGGTGTTTAATACATAATCTCTTTCTGTGTTTTTTCCAATTTGGTACTGTAATAATCTCTCCTGCAGGTTCTTAATATACTGGTGAGTTTATTTTTATGTATTTTGTACTTCATTTTTTCTTGGTTGCTTCCTATAACGTTTTATTGGACAATGTTTGTCATACAATATCTTAAAACATTAAAAATATATTTTTTTGACCGTTTTGATAGTGGTCTTCTGCATATAAAGTGCTCCTGTTCTCCAATTATAGCTTTACCATCAAATAATAATAATAATGTGTTCTAATGAGCATAGGAGATAAAGAATCCACATGTTCTATTTACAAACGCTGGAAACATGTTTTTGATTCCAAAGAGTACTACTAAAATTCCACATCATTGTGTCAAAGTTTCCTGGCCTCTGTTCCTACATTTCAATGACGTAATGCTTATGTGAACTGGGAGGATCTGATAAAAGCCAGTTTGTCAGTTGGTCAGAGCCACATGACGTCTTTTAACTGGTTCAGCTCAGCTCCCACTCTAACCTTATGCATAAATATACTTCCAAGAAAAAGAGCATGTTTTTATATCCATGTTTTGGAATTTTTATGGTGTGAATATGCATTTTCAGATTTCTTAACAGAAATCTAACTTAATTTTATTATCTCAGTTTTTGTACATTAATGTACAATTAATTGTAATTAATAGAAATTATTGTGCACATTTGTTACACTGCTTAAACTTTTTATTTAAGTCTTTAATGAATACATATTTATACTCTTTATACAGAAAGAGTTTACAATAATTTATAATGTTAAAAACAATAGTTGTTATGTAATTTTTATTAAATGTGATCATTGTGTTTCTCTTGCGCAAACTGGGTGGCTTTACTTTGCTCACATACCTTGAAATAACAGTGATAATGCTATTTGCAAAGCCTTGTTTACACAAATATTTTACTGTAGATAGATAGATCTGTTCCACTTATAGTGTGTTTACAAACCAAATGGAAGCTATGGTGAATTTCAGTCAGGTTTCCTATTTCACTCTGGAAGCCTACTTTGACCCTGGGCCTTTGCGGTGGTTGTATTTTGTCATTATATTGTCTGTGTATGTTCTGATAGTGCTGTCAAACTTGCTCCTTATTGTTGTCATATGTTTGAATAGGACTCTACATGAACCAATGTACATTTTTCTATGTAGTTTATTCATCAATGAGATAAATGGCAGCACTGTATGTCTAGTTTTCATTGCATATCAGATCCTTCAAAATTTTCATACAGTTTCATATAACCTGTGTTTTCTTCAAATATTTTTGCTGTATTCTTATGGAGGAGTTAATTAAACAAACCTGACTGTCATGTCATACGACCGATACATGGCCATCTGCTTTCCTCTGCACTACAAAACTCACATGACCCTGAGAAGAGTCACATGTCTCATTGTTGCTGTTTGGCTGTCTGTGTTTGTGGCTGTTGGAATAACAATTGTTCTCACTGCATCTTTAAAACTTTGTGGAAACATCATGGACTCTGTTTATTGTGATAACTACCTCATCGTCAAACTGGCCTGTTCAGATGCAACAGTGAATAACATTTATGAAGTGGTCGCTGCTACTGTCTTTGTCTCAGTACCTGTGTTCATAATTGTCTTTACCTATATACAGATTTTTAGAGTGTGTTTTAATGGAACCAAACAGACACGGCAGAAGGCTGTGAGCACCTGCACGCCACACCTCTTTTCTGTTGTAAACTTTGCTATTGGAACTTCGTTCCATATTTCCCAAACCAGGTTTGACCTGAGCCATTTGCCTCAAATGTTGAGAATAATTTTATCAATATTTCATTTGACATGTCAACCGCTGTTCAACACACCTATGTATGGACTGAACCTGACAAAAATCTGAAATGTGTGTAAAAATATATTTTCTAAATCAAGAAATGCTGTGACTGTGATTGAGATGACTTAATGATCAAGATCAATTACAATCAGTATATTCATTCTCTCATTTCTTTCTTTTCATAATATATAAATGTATATCATGATGAGCATTTCACCCAGTTCCACCTTCATCATCAAATAACTATAGCAGTCACTAAATCAGTCTGTGACCATGTGTCACATGCATCTTGGACAAAAGGTGTGTTTAAGCAGCAGAAACGTTCATCTGGAACCTGAGGACAGAACCAGACCTGAATGGAGACATTACAGTGAGCGCAAAATATCACAATGTCAGAGTGGCGAGGACATGAAAACTATCTGCTGCATTTTGAGTGGGTGGCTAAAAGCTCTAACTTTGCCAGCAAGACAAATTGTCACAATTTATGTGAATTAACAAACTCTTGAAAATCCATCTTTTTATCCTCCAGCTGAAGTGTTCACTTCTGATAGGTCCAAGACTGACCACTGACCCAAACCACAATGCTGTCCTGTGACAGCATTGTGGTTTAGGTTGAAACCAGGGCCGAACGAACCAATACAAATATGGCAATGCTGGCGTACTTACTTTGGCCCATTTGAACTGACACAGAGTCCTATAACTGTCTCAGATGTCTATCACTAGATATGACCAGAGGAACACACCAAGGAGGAGATTTGGGAGGTGATCATCATGGAGCAGCTTCTGCAGGTGTTCCCTTTCGAGGTAAGGACTCGAGGTAAGAAGTTTATTATTAACAATGGGCTGCATTGTTGGTAATGAGAGCAAACATCTTGTTGTTACCTTTAGTCATAGGACCCTTGTCATGCATTTAGTACACAGTTCTGTAGGTCACCTCAGTCGAAAGTAAACGTTTTTGCGACTCATTTCACATTTTTATTGGCCTTCCATGTATGCTGACATTCAAAAATACTGTACCCCCTGTCCTACTCAGAAAACATGTAATTTGCGCAAATCTGACTGTGGCTTTCTGCAGCCTCTTCCAGTGATTTCCACTCCCTTCACAAGGATCATCTTTGAGCCCTTGTCCCGCTGTTCTCCAGGGCTAGATTACCTAACAAGATCCTCATTGACCAAGTCACCGGGCATCTCGGCTGATGTACCTCTTCCAGCAGCAACTGGGCATCACATCCACCCAGTACCCACAAATTGATGGACTAGGAGATATTTAACCAGACGCAGAAGCAAAAAGATTGTGGATGAAACCAGGAAGGACTGGGGCCACTGACTACCCTTTGTCTTGTTCACCTAGCAAGAGGTCCAAAAGGCATCAACTGGATTTTCTCCATTTGAACTGTTGTTGGCTGAGATGTTCAGGGCCAATTGAACCTTCTACACAAACAATGGGAGGGCCATACAACCATGCACAATCACCGAAGCATTGTCCAGTTTGTTCTTGAGGTCAGAGAGAGACTGTCCAAGTACTTGGAGGAGACAGAGAAGAACCTTCAGGACACTCAGAAATCCCAGAAAGCCAAGTACAATCACCAAGCCCGCAGATGTGAGTTTCAGCCAGGTCAGAAGATGCTACTTTTGGCAAAAAGGCAGGGCCCTTACATTGTCACCCGCAAAATGGGGCAAGTCCTGCAGCCTGAGGAAAGGTCTATGTTAACCTCCTCAAGAAGTGGAGGGAGCATCCAATTCACGCTTCAGGAAAAGTCCTGTTTGTCAGAAAGCCAGACATGGAACTGAGCCAACACTGCTGCCCCAGTGCTGGTTCATCATCCCTCATCATCATCTCATCATCCCTCCTGAGCAAGCCGCACAGTTACTCCAGACATTCAAGATATTCTTGCTGTTGAGAGCCAACCTTAGCAAGACTAAATTTGTAGAGGATTTCATCTGCCTAAAAGTCGGCCAACCAATTCAACAGACGCCTTACTGGGTTACACAGCAGCTCATTGGAAAGCTTCAGGATGAGAGCCAAGAAATGTTGAAGTTTGGGGTCACTGAACCCTCCAACTATGAGTGGAGCAGCCCTGTAGTGTAGTGTTCTACTGTAGTAGAATTGGAGTGGTGTAGCCAAGTACATCACATGTTTTTTAATAGAGCCCCGCTACAGTCAGGGACTGCTGATGGAAACTAGCTATTTAGCTATATCTGTTGTACAACATCTCCGTTTTTAATTAGCTTAATGTCTCTGTATATTGTCCCTTCAAATAAAGACTAAACTAAACATTCATACTCCGGGTCATACATGTTGGGTTGAAAAATATCACATAGCAATTTTTCAACAATACATTAAATGAAAATCTGCTGTTTGTTACAGTGAAATGCCACCATGAAAAGGCAGAGCCAATCACTTCTGCAATTTTGAACAGGAAATCCTCAGCTCCGTTTATTTTATTAAAACGTTTTAGATCAATATTAGAGTTTACAATGAACACAATTTTAAACAATGATCTACGAATGTTATAGTTTAGTACTAAATACCCAAAAGAGCATAATAAGTCTTTAGATGTTTAAATATTTCAGAATCTTACCAAAACCAAACCAGAATTAAAAAAGTACAACCTACACAAAAACTGAATCGTGCACTATACGTGGAGAGATAGGATTGTGTAATGAAATTCTGGAGGGAACTTTCTTTGACGTCATGATTTTGTGAAATGGGAGGATCTGATAAAGACCAGTTTAGGTCAGGCCCTCAGATTCACTTGGGGTTTTTTCACTGGTGCAGCTCAGCTCCCGCTCTAACCAAATATATATGTAAATATACTTCCCAAACAACATATTTTTATTTCCATGTTTGGGACTTTTGGGGTATGAATATGCTTTTTCAGATTTCACACCAGAAATCTATACATTTTATTGACTTAATTTAGTTTTCATTTTCTATCAATTTTCTGTTCATGTTGTATCCTAAAGTGGTATCTAAATGAGTGAGGATTTAAAGTAATCTAGTGTGTTTACAATTTGGGTCAATTTTTATACATACTTGATGAAAATGATTGTACACATGTTACTCTGCTTAAATTTTTACCTTTTTAAATGTTTAATAAATACGAAGTTTAAGTGTTTAGTAGAACATACATAATAGTTTACAATAGAGCTTTATAATGTTCAAAACAATAGTTTTTATGCCGTTGTTAAATCTGATTATTTTGTTTCGAACTGAGCAGTTTTTCCTTGTTTTACT
>KN479043.1:44144-62068 GCA_000787095.1 Periophthalmodon schlosseri | reverse complement strand
ATTTATTTTATTTATTTTTTAAGAATCTTAACAACTTCCTGCTTTTTCAGCCAGGGAATTATGTTCGAACCGTGCATAGAACTGACCAGTCCTTCCAGGCCTCTAATGATCTGGTGGCCTGCTTCCTTGAAAGAGCTAAAGTAGAGAGACAATATGCCCAGCAGCTGAGCCAGTGGAGCACCAAGTGGAAGACAATAGTGGACTCTAGTAAGTGATTCAGCTGTACAGTGCTTTGTTTACATATCCCTTTGCACATAAAAAAGGTATGCATCTGAACTGTTTCTAGAACTGACAGCAACTATCAGTCTCTCTTGAGGGCCCTATTAATTATTATAAGAATTACTGGTTATCTAATTATTTCTGTTAGAGATTTATGGCAGCTGAAGCATCTGTGGACCTTTGATAAGGTTCACTCTTAACAGGCTACATGGCATAGGAGGACATAGACAAAGAAAGGGCATATTAAAAAGACTGACCATGTCAGCCACATATGTATTTACCTGTAAGATGTATGTAATTATTCAAATTTAAAATCGTGATTTCAATGACTACTACAAAAATGTAATAAAAAATAGAATGATATGTTCTGCCCATCTGAATCTAATCTACATAGGTTTTTAAAGCTAAAGTGTCACAGAACTCACTAATAAAATATATTAGGCCTATACTACACATTACATTTTACATATGGACAAATAATTGTTTGAAATAATCATGATTTCAATTATGAGCCAAGTAATCGTGATTATGAATTTTGACATAATTGAGCAGCCCTATATATAATATGACTATTACGAATTGTTTGCTGACAAAAAAACATGCTGAGTATATTGTAAGTCTTGATTTAAAAAGTAACAATAATTAAGAGTGCCCAGCCCTGTCATCAATAATAGCTCTGCATGTTCCAGAACCGTTTGCACATTTGCCTTTCATCAGGTCCACATGAACTGTTGATTGTTATTAAATGAGTGCATCTGGACTTGTTTGGACAAATGGAGGTCATTACGTCTTTATTGGTTCCATGACTCAACATCTCCCCCCTCTTTCTCTGTGTGTTTTATTTCATGGCCTGTTTCTTTGCTCTGTGTCCCCAGGGCCGCTGTATGGTTCGCTGATGAAGGCGTGGCAGTGTTTCTTCACCTCCACCGAGCGCCTGTCTGCCCTGCACTCGTCCATCTCACAGTCCTTAGTATCTGAGGAGGGGGAGCGGATCAAGACTTGGCAGAAAGAGACCTTCCCCAAAAAGATCTTCTGTGGCTTCAAAGAGAGCCACGAGAACAACACCAGCTTTTCACGCGCGCAGAAACCCTGGACCAAAAAGCTTGTCAAGGTGCAACTCATAAGCAATAAGATCTTTGAATATATATAAGTACAATATATAAAATAATCACTTTTCTTATTAATGAACAATGGAGAACAAAACAGCACTAACAGTAGAAAGCCAGACACAAAAACTCGTACCACTTTGAATAATTCTCAACAATAATAATAAAAGGCCATCTAGAGTTGCAAAGTTGCAGTTTGAGTTGGTGCAATGATCAAATCGCAAAAGCTGTAATTATTTAGATGATTGAATGTCCAAAATATCCTTTTTATAGAAAATGTTTGTTGCACCTGTAGTTTAGACATGTTCTGAAATGCACAGGATTCTTGTATTAGTTTATCAGTCCATATTTCAGTCATTTCACAAATTACAAATTGAATGCTCCTGGAGTTGTTTACACTCTGAAATAAATGCTACTTTTAAACACATATCCCAAATGTAATTGCAATAATCAGAAAAAAAAAAAAAAAAGCAAAATGCAACTATAGTCCTACAGCACAGAAGGCACAGAACAATGGATTACAAGGGCCTACCAGGTTCCAAATAGAAATTACAGCAAATCAAGCTCATCAGTGACTTATGAAAAATATACAGTATGCAACATAATGCCTCATACTAAGGACTGCATTCCTCGTTAAATCTGTGAATGAACTTCTTTTTCATCTTTAGTCCATGTAAGTTAACAAGCGTACATGTGTGTGAATGTGCCTGCAGCTGGAGAAGGCCCGAGAGGCGTACCACAAGGTCTGTCAGAGGGAACAAGCTGCCATAGACAAAGAGAAGCAGGCCAACGACAACCCAGAGCTGAGTCCGGAGAAGAAGCAGAAGTTCACCGATGCCAAAGTCAAGCTGACGGAGGAGAAAGAAAAGGTGAGGACAGACCTGCACACTGTGGCAACTCCTCAACAACACTCACTCAGGTCCACTGGAGAGTAAAGACCCTTACTCCCCCCCCCCCTCCAACAACATATGTTTCATTAGTCTGAGCCATGTGGTAATATTTATTTATCTGACTCTAAACATGACCCCCAGCCTCTCGTTTCTGCACCAGACGTTCCCTTGTACGGGCCAGTGTTATTGTTAAACCATTCTGTGTTTATGAAGTCTGCCATGGGAACAGTAAAGGAAAAGATTTATACATGCTATAGGGTGCCTGCACTTGTGAACACATAATAAGTACTTCCTGAGGCTTTTCAAAATAAGACCCCCTTGTCGTACACGCAGATGAGGGAACGCTATGAAAAAGTGCTGGAGGATGTTACCACCTACACCCCCCGCTACATGGAGGAGATGGAGGCCATATTTGAGCAGTCACAGGAGGAGGAGAGGAAGAGGATCAGCTTTTTAAAACAGGCCTTCCTCTCCATTCACAGACATCTGGACATCACCAACAATGAAAGGTAAATGGTTAGTGGAGTCACAGGATCTTTAGTTTAGATTACAGTTCAATGGATAATGGTTCAATGTTATATCATTAGTTTTTAATTATAATGCTAGGCTGATATGTAAGAGAAAAAAAAGCTGAATAAACCAGTAGATATGGAGACTGTTGAGTCGGGAGAGACATAAGACCTCAGTAAATGAATATGCAAGTAACTGAAGTCAGATTGTGCGCTGTGGAAAAGTATAATTAACATTGAATGAATCCATATGTCCTTGTTACAGTGTGAAGGCAGTGTACAGTGAACTGCATGACACTCTCATGGCCATCAGTGACCAGGATGACCTCAAATGGTGGAAGAACAACCACGGCCCAGGCATGCCCACAGACTGGCCAAAGATCCAGGTAGATCAGACACATACAGTAATAAGTAATATTAAAGACATGCACTTTAAACATGCAGAATCTAAGCATTCATATGTTTGCAACAGGAATGGGTTCCACCAGTTAAAAAGCTGAAGAGAAAAAAGAGAGACCAGAAAAGAAAAGATTCCCGTCCGTAAGTGGTCCCAGTCCCAAATCAGCTCCAATAAAGACCTTATTGTTCTACACTGAAAAATATTTACTGTGTGTGTGTCAGGGTGATGATTGGAGGAGTGAAGGTGCGAGCGCTGTATGACTACACAGGAGAGGAGGGCGATGAGCTTTCCTTTAAAGCAGGTAATGAATCATTTATTTAGACTACAATACTCATGTTCATCATAAAGCAAAGCTTATGATATTAATAGCATAGTATTTATGTGTCACATGGCCAAGAAGGATTGTTGTGTTTGAATTGTTGTGAATGAAACCTCATCAGAGGGGTTGTGAAATGGACATGATGCCCAAGTTGTTTGTGTTATAATTTGGTGTTTTGGTTCTCAAGATGATTATCTAATCAGGAAGCATGAGCAATGAGCCTCACACAAGTCTCTCATTTGGGTTGCCGGTTTCAATGCTAAACCTGTCTCAACCAAACCTGTGAGGTGCCTCACTACCAAAACCCCAGCAACTACAGCCAATCATTAAGCTGTGCTAGTGCAGCCTCTGCAGCTCAGGGAGTGAATTCTGGAGGTTCTGAGCTTTCACATGAGACATAGCCTGTCTATATTCTACAAAGGAAAACTCTATCCTTTGTCAATATGCAGGTCAGGGCACTGGCAACCCAGGCTCAGTTGACGAAAATGCCGTTTTAAAACTGTAAGAGCATAGGGTTCCTTTAAAGGGGGCATAATTATGTAAAATCGTTTATGCGAAAAGTCATATTTCATTGATTCATGCATGGTTAAGTTATTCTATATTGTCCTGGATTTGAGGCTTGATTGCTCTGATAATTCTTGTTTTTACTGATCTCTAGCACCGCACTTACTTGCGATTATTCCAAAAATACATTTGTATGTTGTTTTTTTTATAATGTAGGCGAAGTGTTCCTGAAGGTAGAGGAAGAGGATGACCAGGGCTGGGGCGAGGTGTGGCGAAGTGTTCCTGAAGGTAGAGGAAGAGGATGACCAGGGCTGGTGTCGAGGTGTGCTCAGCGGAGGGGAAGAGGGCTTCTATCCAGCCAATTATGTTGAAGTTGTGGAGTGACATCTCTTAAAAACACTCCTTTTTCACCACATTTGAAGAATGAAGTCTACCACTTTGTCCCAGAGACTGTAACAATATAACCTGTCCCCACCAGAAGCCTTAATATTTGTATCTATGGGCACTGCAATATTTCTAAATATAATTAACTTATCAAGAATGTCAGGCTCTATGTATAAAATGTACTGTATGTGTGATGCAACTGTTTGCATGTGAGCAAGTCCTGGGAAATTTAAACATAAATGTATTTATTTATCTTTTGAAAAACTAAAAGGCCTAAAGAGAAGTGTCTAACAAGACCAGGTTTACAATGTGTGTGCAATCCAGTTATTGTTTACGAATGTAACAAGAAGATTCTTTTTGAAGGGACAGGTTTTCAGAATAAAAGTTTGTTTGTTTATTGTATGTCTATACAATATTGTTGATATGTTTTTGGTGCAAATTGAATATAATTATGATGAGATATTAATTTTAATTTGTATTATTATTATTTAAGAAAACAAGGAACAGTGCATATTAATGAACATTTAGACAAATGTAAACATTCCAGTTTATAGCCTTAGGCTAATTTCCATCTGCTCCCCCTGGCAGGTTGATGTTACAAAAAATAAAACATAAACACATATTATTTAGACAGATTACATACAGTCAGAGAGGACAGGTGAGCAAAGATAAGAACAGTGGTTACAGTATCATGTTAGTACAGACATTTAACAGCCACATGTTTAATAAGCTGGAGAGTGATGTTTAGAATCCTATTCCACTGTATTGCACATAACCCAATATGGCACTGATTTATATTGCACTGATTTTACTGCACATATCCTTATACATGTTCTCCCCATTGCAACAATGTGTTGTATGAACAAAATACTAAATACCCAAGGCAGTAAAAGGAATTTAATTTAGAGGACTTACAGTTTCAGCAGATAATGTGTTCTCCCAATGCTAAATATCAAATCTCATTGATAAACTGCCAAAGCAATGCTTGGTGAAAATGAACCTCCAGAAGCCAGTAATAATTATAATTTTCATACATTTAATGACAGATATGCTAATTTTTATATACAAACTATTCCAGCATTGCTACTGACTTAATATTAAATATTATTTATGCTGTCTCCTAGCAACTTTTATGGACTTTTATGACTGAGGTGGTTATAAAGTATTATGTGTTATAAATCCTGGTGCAGACAAAGCAGTACTTCTTAGAGTTGACACCCATTTACAGCAAATGTTTAACTACAAGTGCATAGCAAGATAAAACTATGACTAACCAGCCAACCAGCTGTACTCCTGTCATGAAAGTGGGAAACCTGTTGGACAACATGACTAACAACGGCTGTAAGGACACAGCAGAAGTATCAGCTTTACAGTAACTACTATTCATGTAAGTACAGATTTCATTATATTTTATTTTACATTATATAAGCTGTGGGATATAGCTGCACTGTTTGCTGTTGCCTCCTAAAGGCAGATGTGATAGCTCTAGTAATAGTAATTACGCTGATTACTGTAATACAATGGCAATGACTTTGTGTTTGTTAATTATGTGGCAGGAAGTACCATCAATGGAATTTGCTTGTGGATTTGTTTATGTTCCTCCTGAACAAAATGCCTTTAAACGATCAGGTAAGATTTTGTATTTTACGTCTTAATGATAATTTAAAAAAGGTTTCATGTACATGTATGTTTTAATGTAGCCAGTTTTCCTCTTCATCTGGTCAGATGTTATTATTGTGGCGATAGCAACATGTTTGTCAGACAGGGACCAACCTTGTGCATACTCTAGCAGCCTATAGGCTTCTTCTATGGCCATAGAAACACAAAGGTTATGCAATTATATAACCACATCTCTTTTTCTCACAATATGTTGATCAAGTAGCCATGATTGAAAAAATGTGATTTTGGTGTTAAATATTTAAACATTTATGTGAAGGGGATATCACTGGGTTAAAAGTATGTTTGACTACTCGCAGACTAACAGTAGAAACTTCCTATCTTTGAAAATCTGACAGTCATGTGTTCATGTGTTGTCTCCAGCTCTGCTGCCTCCACAGAAGTGTGTCCGTCCTCGGGTGCCTCCTCCTCCTCCACCAACATCCACCAAACAGGTGACCTCTGCCTCCAAGGTCATTGAGCAGCTCCCAACGAATGAAGTGAAAAGGGAAACAAGGACCACAGTTTTATATGAAAACGACACATTGAGAAACAGTGCCTTACCTGCCAGCACGCAATCTACACAGATTTCAGCTAAAAAAACAGGTGAAGTGATCCTAAAAATTATACAGTAAACTAGTAGTGGAAGTACAGGTTCACCTGGATCAACTGAGATAAAACATTAAAAAAGCATTTCATTCAAGGGATTTTGGACAAAAAAGCTATAATAATTTACAAAATACATATTTTCAATGTCAGTCTAATTATTCAATTATGCTTTTTTTATCTGACCTATAACCTTTTGTGTCTCTTAATAGCTCTTTTGCCCCCACACATGCGCATCGCTCCTTCTGTTGCTAAGCCTCGCTCTGCTTCGTACAGTGAACCCTGGAGCCCCAAAAGTCAGTATGAAGTCCCCCCCTGTGAGCCTGATTTGGACAACCTGTCCTGGGACCCTGACTACACATACCACATCCCTGAGAGCTCAGAGAGCTCTGACAGTGTGTACGAGACACAGCCACCAGGCAGAAGGAACACGAGTAGGCATTGTCGTCTCTACATTTAGCACATTTCAATTTTATATTTTAATTTATCATTTTAAATTAGTGTTTAAAAAACACAGATAATATATAGCCTAGATTGTTTTTACCATAGCCCCAACTCTCCCTCCTCGACCAGCCAATATGCAGCCGATGCCTGAGTATCTGATGATTCTACCATCAAAACCCTTTACAACAAAATCAGCTCTTCAGTCGGTTGAAAATACTGCAAAAAGTATGTTTTGTTTCACTTTTATAATGCAATACAGTTTGCAAAGTCTGACTAACGCTTATTTCTGTAGGTTTTGACAATGGACTTCCAGGAAACCCCAATGTTGTTCTTGTCAGTTTGGGAAAGCTGCTGTTTGAAGAAAGAGGTTAGCTGCATGTGTCCATAATTACATATCATAATATTTTTAATCAGAATAATTAGACGGTTGAATAAAATAATGAATCACTGCTGTATGTTTTAGTGCAGCTTATACAGGGAGAGCCTGTATCTTGCTCCAAGTGTGGCTCAGTGCTGGACTCCATTTACGCAAATGTGGTAAATATGTTATTGATTTGACCCTTATGCTGATAAAGAACAATAAAAGACATGCAATAATGCCCACTGCAATATTAAATGTTATACTTAACAGGTAATTTCAATAATTACCGGAAGGTGGTGTTACTTCTAATGCCGAGAGATCTAACTGCATTTTAGTCCCAGTCTCTTACACTCCCTTATATATACATTGTCCCATAGGTGGAGGTGTGTTACTTCTGTAAGGACAAGCAGACGACTGTCCCTGTCAGTGTCCCAGAGAAGGCTCAGGATATCCTGTTTTCACTCAGCCCTGACCCGGACCCCCCACAACATCCAGACCCCCTCCTCCTTTTCTGCATCGACACCTCTGGTTCCATGACCATCACCTCACAGGTAAATCCATGATGTAAATATCAGTATGCAGACAACCTCAGTCTCTAATGTGCTTAATATTTCTGGTGTTTTAGGTCATTGAGCAGGGTAAAATTGTCCACAGATCTCGACTTGAGGTACTTTTAATCTACAAACAGTATAAATAACATTATGGCTCATACTAATGAATGTCTATCCTACAAGTTTGTCCAAAATGCTGTATTGCACTGTGTACAAAGACTGAGTGAACAACAACCAAATACAAGAGTGGGGCTTGTAACGTTTAACTACAAAGTAAGTTACTAATGACACCTATTATTTCTGCACATAATTAATAAATATACTGAAATAATGGCTTGGGTCCCCAGGTAACCCTGCATGGATATGAGAATTACCAGACACATTACCTTAGTAGTGATGAGTTGATTGACACAGAGTATCTGAAAAATGTAGCCGCCTCTTTCCCCAATCCACCTCCTGTTTACAAGAATAAGGACTACCTGCAGAGACAAGTAATGGGGTAAGAAGTATGAGATACTAGTACATTTCACAAAAAGTTAATGCAAAGTTATTTAACAAGTTTACATTTGTTTTTAAGGTTAAAGGAAAGTGGGACCACAGCTTTAGGTCCAGCTGCTCTACTCACCATTGCAATGGCATCAAGACACCCAGGGTCAAAGGTGGGTTGGAAGACACATATAGACATGTGTCAACAACTACTACTACTATTGTTTTTATGGCAAATGCTGATCTATTTTTTAGCTCAAGGTTCATTGATATTGTCCACTATTTTATATAGTGCCCCCTACTGGAGGAACACGGCAATATCTAACTACATTGTCTAAATAATATAATGGCAGATAATTTGCTGGAGAGTATAATAACAAAACTTACTTTAATGTATTTTTTTTCTTCACTGAGTGAATAATAGTTAATATGTGTTTGAAACTATACCCGATGACACTTATATATCATGTAGTTGCATCATCTGTTGCTTTCTTCTATTCATTACCAAAAAGTATGGACCTTAGGCAGGATACAATCTTAGTAGCAAGGCTGGCTGTCAAAATCTGTTCCAAAATAAAAACACCAACAATGCTTTCTCAAAGGTAATCATTTGCACTGATGGAAAGGCCAACACTGAACTGGGAAACCTAGAGGAGGAAGACATTGATGCTCGCACTCTTCTCTCCTCCACCATCTTCTACCAGGAGCTGGGGGAATATGCAGCCAGTCAGGGGTACCAGTGCTAACAAATAGGCACTTGCAGACTTGACTCGTATTGACTTGTATTTCTCCTATTTAGTGTGACAGTGTCAGTATTGTCAATTGAAGGAACAGACTGCAGGCTGGATGAACTTGGGAGACTTGCAGATCGAACAGGAGGCAAAGTAAGCCATCTCAAATTTTACATTCAGATTTTCTTATTTTGCTTTTATGTTTTACTCATTCAGTTGTATCTTTAAGGTCATCACTGCAAGTCCTGAAAAGTTGCATCAAGAGTTTGACGAGATTATTGAGAATAGGACAATAGCCACACATTGCACAGTGTCATTTCTGCTGCCAAAATCCTTGTAAGACCCCCCCAAACAACTTGTTGTAGTCACAAATAAGCCCAAATGTTTTTCATTTGTATGTTTCAATCTAGACGTGTGAAAGGCGAAAGAGAAGCAAGTCACAAAGGGGTCCGAGAGGTGGGAAACATTGACCCAGAAAAAGAGATCACTTTTCAGTTTGGATTGAACGATCATGGTAAAAAAAAAAAAATGATTCAAATATCTTTTATGCATTTAGTTTTGTTGGAAATCACACACAGTGTGAGTCAACAGGTCTTGTCATCAGATGTGTTTGTAGCTGAGCAACGCTGACGTTAAAAAAACAGAAAGATTACTGCAGGAAATAATAAACAACACTGAAATAGTCAACGTGTATACGTCCAAAGCACTTCTATCTGGCTTCTCTGACTTTATTCAAGGGTTTCAGATCCTTGTTATGCAAAATTTTCAGGACTTTTCCCTTTCAAAAGATAGTATAAGATAGTAAAATATAATATAAGTACAATAAGTGACTATGGCTATTTACAATACAGCATATGGACAGAAAAAAGCAGGTAAAGTGACTTCAGTAAATTGTGCCAGTGATAATTCACATAATGTCATAGTATTGCACATGGTTACTACAGGTGGATAACTCAATGTACAATCTTGTACAGTGGTCCTAATTTTTCATCATTCTGAAATCCATGGATAAAATAAATAAATAAATAAAAATCTGAGGTCCAGCTATGCCTACTTTTCTTGCATGCTTAAAAGTATCTCTTATAGTAAAGATTGATCCATGTTATTCACATTTTGTTTCTTGCTCTTTGGTTTCAGTTCCTCCACCAGCTTCAGGCAGCACAGTCTATGTACAGCTTCAAGTCAGATACACACAAAAAAATGGACAGAAAAAGCTGCGGGTGATAACTGTTCCCAGAGAGGTCACTAATGACAGGTAATGACAACTTATAGCATTATACATTTGTAGGCCATTCTAAAAAGTATATTCAACTACAGCACATGTATTTATAACATTGCAGTGGTGGAGATGTTATTGATTTGGAAATGCTAAAAAAGCGTCTCTTGTTTCTTGTTCTCAGCTCATCGGTGCTGTCCTCTCTGTCTTTGCCTATCATTGAGCTCAACTCATCTCAAGCCACTGCTGCTCTGGCTGTGCGGGGACGGTTTGTGGATGCCACAAAGGAGGGAGAGCAGCAGAAGAGGCTCATAGAGAGGGCTATGTATACAGGCATTTTACATAACTAAATAATTCGATGAACAGTGGCAGAGAGTGGATTAAATGTTGGAAAACCAGCAAAGGGTCAGCCTTATTGCAAACAGTTTTTAGCAAAACACTTCATTGCTTATTCTAATCATGCATAGGTAGGGCACCCAATGTAAAATTATTATTATTATAAACTTTTTTTTTAAACTTTACAAATCCAACATAAAATCTAAAAGTCACTGTAGAAGTCAAGTAAGGGCTAATGCTATTTTGAGACTTTAAGCATCTTAATTTATTTGGGCTTAGGGCAGGGTAAAACACTGGTCTGTGACCATTTTCTCACATTGACCTTCTCTTCTAGTGCTCTTAATGGTAGCATAGAAGACAAAGATATGTATCAAGAATGGGTTAAAACCATGGAGGCTATCCACAACAGCTTTCACAAGTTCACACGGGTAAGCAATCCCTCTATACAGTATTAGTAAAATCTGGGTTTTGTTGATTACATTCATAATGGATATATTTCTTTGTTTTGCAGAAGAAATCCGTCATTTCAGATTCACAAGTAAAAAACACAAATTATTATAAAGCAAAAAAACTCCTTGTATTCATGTTTTGTGTTCTTGTATTTTGTCTACAGTCTCTTACTGATGCCGGTGCTGCACTGCTCTACACTTTGAAACACAGTAACAGGAAGTCCATCCATATTCACTAAAGAACAAACACAGACAGCCTTTCACCTCCTTGGACCGGACTCAAGCCTGTAGGACAAGCATTATGTCGTGTATATACTGGACTGTAGCAGAAAGGCAGATACGATACATGTGACAGATGATCAGTACTTTAGGATTATTGTAAAGTTTTAGGTAATATACTACTGTCACAAATACTGTATTGTGCTTGTGTCCAGTTTGTCACTTTTTCTTATAATGTGAACTTTGTCTCCCATTTCAAGAAAGTGGTGCAATCAGTTCTGTTAAAAAGCTGCCTCTTCTCGTTCTGTAATTTGCACATTTTTGGAAGATGTTTCTGCACATTTCTTCTTATACAATCATTTATTTATCCAGGCAAATAAAAGGCACAGGTACATACACTGCTGTGTATTTTTTTAAACTTCTTAAATGATTCTAGTATTATTTGATATATGAGCATTTCCAAAGGGCAAAAGTAAAGATAGCTTTGTTGAGGTGTATGTATAAATATATAGAATGTGCATTTACTATTTAGGCAATGTCAAATATGTGAATGTTTAATTAAAATGCCTTGTGGTTTTGCATTTAAGTTTTGAGTCATTAATGTATGTGTTCTTGACAAAACATATGATATATATTGAAAGCAAAGCAATCAACCATAATACTAACAGACACCACCAAGTAAAGAAACAAGAAACATTAACACAATTTTATGCCAAAAATTACTGTCAGAGTATGTGTGTGTGTGTGTGTGTATATATATATATATATATATATATATATATATATATATATACATACATACATATACTCACACACACACATATGATAAGATTGTAGCACAATGGAACAGAGAACAAACATTGAATAAAAATGGTGAAGTAATAAAGCTGTTACTGAATGTCTTTTCATGACACTTACAACTTTTACATATTGATAACATTATTATGTTTTGAGAAGAATCAACCTGGATTACAAACGTAATGTTCATTAAGGAAGATCTCATTATCATTGCCCACAGGTAAAATACTAGACCGAGGAAAGTTCTTCTTGCTTAACCAAGTACTCTGGGAGATTCGGAAAGGCAGGGACAGTCAGGGCGATAGCACTGGCCTCCACAGTGCTCGGTGGAGCTTCAGTGGGGCTGGGAGCAGAGGGAAAGGGGTCTGTGTGGACAGTGTTCAACGCATTGGCTGTGACAGATGCTGTGTGAGTTCGTAAATGCTTGCGAAGGTATGCGGCAAACAGAAATGTTTTGCCACAGTGGGAACAGCTATGGGGCTTGCTGTTGGAGTGGATCTTCTGGTGTTTGCGCAGCCCTGATTTGTTGTGAAACGCTTTACCACAGTTGTCGCATACGTGAGGCCGGGGCTTGGGATGCTGCTTCTCGTGCTCCTGGAGTTCAGTCAGCTGAGTGAACTCAGCCTGACAGATCTCACAGATATGTACACCCACTTTGGTCACAGCTGGACTGGTCGAGTCCACAGTGTGAAGGCTCTCGGGGGCCTGTACTTCGTCCCATGTCCCAAAGGTGGCGTCACAGTGGGTAGAGGAGAGCTGAGGGAGGCTTGTGTTGGCATTAACACCACAGGCTGATCCAGTGTCAGGCTCTTGTTCCTGTTGCTGCACTGTCTGCTCTATCAGATGGGTTCTTTCATGTTTGCGCAGACTGGACGACACCACAAAAGACTTTAGGCACTCTCCACATTTAAAAGGGCGCTCTCCTGAGTGCACACGCCGGTGCTTGTTGAGGCTGCAGCGCTCAGCAAATGACTTGTCACACTCAGTACAGGAGAAAGGTCTGAGCCCTGTGTGAACAAGCATGTGGCGTCTCAAATCCCATGATGCTACAAAGGCTTTGTCACAGCTCATGCATTTGAAGGGCCGCTCTCCAGAATGCACTCGCTCATGCACAGCTAAATCAGCCGGCTGTCTAAATCTCTTGGAGCATTTGTCACAAGGATAAGGTTTAAAACCCAGGTGTGCACGCTGGTGTCGTCTGAAACTGGAGGGGTCAGAGAACATCTTGCCACACTGCGGACAGAGGAAAGGCTTCTCTCCGGAGTGGGTGCGGAGGTGAGACTGGTAGGAGGACAGCTGTGTGAACCCTTTGCCACACTGTTCACACTGGTAGGGTTTGTTCTGAGAGTGGATGCGCTGGTGACATGCCAGAGACGAGGAGCGAGAGAAGGCTTTCCCACAGTCTGAGCACAGATAGGGCTTTTCACCAGTATGAGAGCGCTCATGGTTCTTCAGATCCTTCAGTTCTGTGTAGGTTTTACCACACTCTTCACAGGCATAAGGCCGATGGCCCTGGTGGTTCCTCCGGTGCTTTCTGAAAACAGAGGGGTCAGCAAAACTCTTCCCACACTCCGCACAGAAATAGGGCTTCTCCCCTGTGTGTGAGCGCATATGCACCTTCAGTTTGGATAAGGTGGGGTAGCTCTTGGAGCACTGACGACAAGAATATGGGCGCTCTCCGTTGTGCTGTGTCATATGGATTCTCAGACATATAGCCTGCATGAAGGCCTTCCCACACTCAGTGCAGACAAAGGGCTTTTCACCTGTGTGGGAGCGGCTGTGGTTGCGGAGCTCGGTGGGAGTCTTGTAGGCTTTGTGACAGTCGGGACACTGAAAGGGCCTCTGAACAGAGTGGCTGCGCTCATGCTTGGAGAGCTGAGCCTTGTTGGGAAATGTTTTATCACACTGAGAACAAGAGTGTGGCTGCGGGTGTTCTTTTGAGTGCACAGACAATTTGTGGCTTGAAAGAGCTGAGATATTTCTGAAGACCTCAGTACAGACAGAGCATTTAAATGGCGATTTGGCCTTTGGAGGCCTGCCTCTGCCTCGTTTTTTAGATGGCACATCTCTCTCTTGTGGTTTCATGTCATCTTGAGCAGAAGGAGGTATTTGGTCTGCTAGAGGTGAACTGCCAGGCTGAGGAGAATCCATATTCACATCTACAATGTAAAAAAGTGAAAACATATAAATAATATATTCCATTTGAAGCCAACCTAATTCAAATTGGAACGGAAATGAATACGCAGGCCTGGAAGTTCATTTGTTGACCTACACATCAAGTATCGAATGATCTATAATTCATACGCGTTAAAATTAGGGCCAAAATGGCTGGCATTAGGACCTCAGGGACAATAAGCTAGGGCTCTCTGAAGCCATGGGAAGTAGGTCCAGTGACAGACACCACTGAGGGGTCAACCTGCGAGCTGTTTACAACAGAAGACCGTGAGAAAGCATCAGCAGCTGGAAATTACACATTTGCGTCAAAACACAACGATTTTTATACTAGCTAGTTCGCTAGCATTTTATTCCACTCAAAATGGCTGGCTTTAGGACCACGGTTGATGTATTGCAATTGACACTGTGATCAAAAAGATGATAGCTTTAAACGAGCTCGCACATTATGTATATTGGAATGTCTTTCTTACCTAAATTGGGACACTGACACGTCGCATTTACAGTAAGGTGATGGTTTGCGTTGAGCAGTGGCTGCAGGAAGTGGACGGCTCTAGGACCATGATGACGAAAGCTTTCAACTGTTCCATTGTGTAATGTGCAATAATGCATTTTACATAAAAAAGAACTGAAGAAAATGTTATGGTATGGCAGATGATTTATTCAAATCAGTATAGCCTACTGTAATAATGCCACACGAGTAAAGCTGCACAATAGCTACTAACCCAACCAGCTAACCCTACACTTAGTTCCGCGTAAACGTTTTCATGACTTATTCAGCAAAAACACAGTTATTCTGATGCATCATTTCCTCGACAGTGGAAGGCACATCCCAACACCAGTCCAGCATTTTGGCAATATGTGTACTTTTTATTGTTATTATTATTTTATCTTTGCTCATTCCTGTCGAGGGGATCTTTTTCCCTGCTGCACATTTCCTGTTTCCTAGCAACCAGAACGGTGTCGGAATCAGATGGAGAAAGGAGCACAAAAATTATATTTTTGTGAATTAAAAAGGCACTGAGCTTGTTTAGAATGTGTACCTCAATTCCAGTGTTGCAACAGGTACTTCATTTAATACATTTGTAGATTTACTATACAAATAATTGTAGAGTTCTTCTTTTTGTTTAGCTAGCTATAGGCTAACTGGTGCTAGTGTTGTTATTGAACAGTTACCAGTAACGCTGGATGTAAAAGAAAAAACAATATATGTTACGTATTACAGCGTTATATTTCTGTTTGTACTGCTGGATACTGACTACAGACTCTTGCTTTCTTTTTTAGATTATTTTTTTCCACAGCATTTGATGCCTCCATCCCCGCTACCATTATTTTGTATAACTTGAATGCTACATCTTCTGGAAGGTTCGTGGATCACCTCATTTTATATTAAATATTTGTCATGCCCATTCAACTTTAAAGTACTTGAAAAGCTCCGGAACCAGGTATTTTTTCTTGGCATGGTGCATCTCAATAATCCTTTTTGCCTGCGGACATGGATACACTTCTGCAACCAGAAGAGGAACGCAAATTTAAATGTGATGAATGTGGACGTGCCTACAGGCATGCTGGCAGCCTGTCTAATCACAAAAAGACTCATGATGTAGGTTGTTTCCAGTGCAATATTTGTGGAAAAGAAAATTCCAACGCTCTGGCGCTTAAGAACCACCTCCGCAGCCACACTTCACAGAAAAAGTATCCTTGTTTGGAATGTGGGAAAACTTTTTATCGGCCATCACAACTAATTACACATGAAAGAGTGCATGAATCAAGACAAACAAAAGAAAGGCCTCCCATTGAAGTAGATACGGGATATGTTGCACATGAAAGTCAAAATGGACACACAGATTGTGTTCTGTCATCTGGTATTTCCACACTAAATAGCCCATCTGACAATATAACAGATGTAGCTTGTGACACACAGACTGAGAGCAATGACTTTGTGGATAAACCTTTTAAAAGTGATTTGAGCAACAACTTGTACATTCATCAGGAAAGCCTGTCGCATCATACGAAGACTCACCAAACTGAAATATTTGAGTGCTCTGTGTGTTTCAAACTGTTTAACGATATGGCTGCTCTTTCAAACCATCAGAGAAGTCATAAGTCCAAAAGTCCAGTGGATTCTCTTTGTGGCCCCTACACGCTCACATCGCTGGATCAGTTTTCACCACAGAATCAGGACGTGCCAGTAAATTTCTGTCACTTGTGTCAGGTATTATTTTCAAGTCAAGAGGAGTTTCAGGATCACATCCAAATGCATAATTCATCACCTTTATTAGACCAGAATGAAGGCACATTTTATGAAAACGGCACTTGTTTTTCAGAGTCCCCTTTTTATCAGCCTCCTGGTAAACATGTCTCATCTGCGTCTTCAAAGAGTCACAGTGGGTCATTTGATTTGCCTAATGAGCAAATGACAAATGATGGTCTTTTTTACCACTGTTCGGATTTAGAATCTGCACCTTTGAACAGCATTGAAATGCAACCTTCCACAAGTGTAACAAACCATACCACAGTTATGTCTTCAGGTGTAGATTCAGAGGAGCGGCCTTTTAAGTGTGACATTTGCTTTAAAACTTACCGTCACTATGGTAGCCTTGTCAACCACAAAAGGTCACACCAGGTTGGGGAATATCAGTGCTCTATCTGTGGAAAGAGTTGTCCACATTTGGCATCGTTCAGAAGTCACATACGCATACATAAAGTAGAATCTTCTCATTGTACGAGGCAGAACTGGCTCTCATCCCAGCTTCAAACCATGGAAGACCAACAAGAAACATCAGAAGATGGCATGCATGTTGGTATTGAACCCAGAAATGAATGTTTGTTAAATGGGTACTTAAACCAGGACTGTGGTCAAACATTAAATTATGATGTAACTAAGTTGCAGAATTATCTTCAACAGCAAAATAGTATAAGTTGTAGTTCTAATGGCAACAAAGAACATCTCCAAGTCAATGTTGAAAATCAAGGCAATCATATTAATTTTCATGGAATAAATGGAAATGAGATTGAGAATAACCAGTTTCCTGAAAATGTGAGTATTGATGATTACTCCTTTGTAGCTGGGGAACAGGAGGAAAATGACAGGGACTTTTATCAGTGCTCATTTTGTGGAAACCGCTACAACAGCATCGGGGCCCTCAGGAACCACATGCGAGGGCACATAACGTCACATAGCACCCCTCCCAGCTCAATCCCAGCATGCATGTTGTCAACTAAACAAGTCAAAGAAGAAGAATTGAGCGATGTGATAATTTGCTGTTTATGTGGAGAAAGTTTTTCAAATAGCCAAGACCTTGTCAGTCATCAGCTTCTGCACAGCACTAATCAACTAGACGATGCTGAAACCTTGGATAATAATCAGGAAGTGAATGACGAGAAGAATCTCATTTGCGGCAGCTGTGGCATCTTTTGTACCAGTTACAGTCATCTTGAAAACCATGGATGTAAAGTTGATACTAATCAGTCAACAACAGAGAATGAAGAGGAAGTAAAGGAACCAAACAATAATGCAGACATGAGTTTAGACAAAGAGGAGCGGCAGTTTAAGTGTGAACAGTGT
>KN479043.1:25809-44072 GCA_000787095.1 Periophthalmodon schlosseri | reverse complement strand
ACAAGAAGTCCCACAAAACAGGGCTGTTCCGCTGTCATGTGTGCCAGAAGAACTTCTACAATCTACTGGCTCTGAAAACCCACCAGAGGTCCCACTTTGATATTAAAAGGTTAGTTTCTTCTCCCCACACCCACTCCCTCACTTCTTCATGTCAGTGAATAATAAATCACACTATTGTATATTTGAGTAATTAAAAGTTTCAAGTGTTTCATAAAAGAGTAAATTCTGCAAAATGCCATTACAATGTTGTTAAAAAATTTATATTAACATTTAGGATAATCTTCCCCATTATAAAACACATTTTACAGTATTTTTTGTATATTTACGTTTTTCTGTTATGATGCAAATTTGTAATAAGGCATTTGTACATATCATATTTCTTTCAGGTACAGTTGTGGTGAATGTGGGAAGGCCTACAAAACCCAGAAGCAGCTGCTCAACCATATGAGGAGACACAAAAAAGAAAAACAAGTTAAATCTCAGGTCCAGACTCTTACACAGGCTGAACAGAGGAGGTCTGAAGGAGGAGAGTTGCCCTTAAGTCCTAATGCCAGTCAGGATCCCTCCACAGAGAATATCAATAAAGAGCTTCAAGAATCCGAATCTACAGTCAAATCTGAGGACAACAGTGACAAGCGGCCATTTGCCTGTGACCTGTGTGGCCGCACCTATCGGCATGCAGGAAGTCTGGTCAACCACAAAAACTCCCACAAAACAGGTGAATACTTGTGCTCCATATGCAACAACTCTTATTCTAATCAGCTTGCCTTGAAGAACCACTTGCGCATCCACTTTGCATTTAAAAGACATTCTTGCCTGAAGTGTGGGAAAAGATTGCGGTCAAGGAAGCAGCTTTTAGTCCATGTTTGCACAAATCTCAAGAGAGGAAGGAGAAATTTTAGATCCAAATGTGCCAAAACCTCAGTGGGTGGTGGTCAAGCTATTGAACCTCCAACTAAAAAGGAGCGCTTCTATACATGTAACATATGCAATCGCAGTTACCGGCATGCTGGCAGCCTCCTCAACCACAAAAATACCCATAAGACTGGACATTATAACTGCTCATTCTGCTCCAAGCCCTTCTCAAACCTTTTGGCATTGCGTAATCATACGCGCATCCATACTCAGAAGAGGAAATACGCTTGTCTAACATGTGGGAAGGCCTTTCGAGTGGCCAGTGTCTTGTACAACCATCAGAAGATCCACAGTCGCGGGGCCAGTCGCTTCAGCTGTCCCGACTGTGGGAGGGGCTTCAGGGGGCGGTCCGGTCTGCAGAGACACCAGTGCCCCCGAGGTCAGCAGAGTGGCATAGCAGAGCAGCACTCAGACAGAAACAAGTGCTTCAAGTGAGTTATGTTAACAATTCATTCATTGATCTGTATTCAGTTTAGAAATCGCACGATATGGGTTGTTTCATGGCCAATGCTTTTACCTATTGTTTAGAAACTAGAGCAACCGATGGCCAATAAGCTCAGTATTTTTGAACCGATATATATAGGGACGATTTTGATCATTTCTACCCAAATTATATGATTTGAGATGACAACAAACTTATCCACAACTTTATTTCACTGCATCAAAGAGTGCATCAAAGAGTGCATCAAAGAGTGCATCAAAGAGTGCATCAAAGAGTGCATCAAAGAGTGCCTCAAAGAGTGGCATAGTCACATTTTGAGCAGTGCCCTATTCCCATTAAAGTGTTCAAATTAAGCCAAATGTCTCTCCTTTTAGTCAGGTGCTCAAACAAAACAACATACCGGCCTATGTTGGAGATTCAAGGCCGATAGGTTAAACAATATAAGGGTAGTTTGGGGATTTTAGCTGAGAATATCATGTGGTTTCTTGTTTTCTGCTCACATTGACAGCTTCATTGAGAGTCCTGGCTTGAGAGGGGAATGAAAACATGTTTGTTTATAAAAAGTACAAACTTACATGAGACCCCATACTATGGATTTTACTGTAGTTTTGGTGAAGGAGAAGTGCCCCCATGTAAATATTACTCGATACTGCTGATAAAACCAAGTGAAACAACCAAGCTTCCTTTGAACAAATGCAAAATGCTATGATAAGACTAGTTTCGGTCTACTTAAATGAGGAACTTTAACAGTAACAAAACCATCAGTCAAAATGTACATAAAATGTCCAAAAAATACACATTGTAACTTCTCCAACAAAAAAAAATATCAGTGGTTACTTTTTACATAGATGACAAATTAATTAATTATAATAAAGCTTGGTAAAAAATAATAGAGTAGCTGGTTTTGGAATAGCTATAAACAACTGTAAAATGTCAGCTGATCAAATGTGTAATACTTCCTGTTTTAGGTGTGACTTGTGTGGCCGCTCTTACCACCACGCCGGCTCTCTCCTCAACCACAAGAAAACTCACTCGGAGAACCTCCACCACTGCTCCCTGTGCCTTCAAACATTTCCCGATCCACTCGCCTTGCACGCACACTCCCAGATCGACCGCCACAGCTGCCCTGAGTGTGGCAAGACCTTCTGCCTGCTGTCCCACATGCAGAGCCACATGGAGGTGCACTGCAAAGACCAAAAGATACACCAAAACAATGTGGAAAATGGCATCTTGTGTGACCAAAATGGGACAACAGATGACCCAGTACCTTCATCCCAGGAGAAAACGGACTCGGAAGATAAGGGCCATGTCTGTGAACATTGTGGTCGCACATACCGTCATGCAGGCTCTCTCCTCAACCACAAAAACAGTCACAAAACGGGATGCTTCCTCTGCTCCATTTGCCACAAAGAGTTCACCAACCTCATGGCTCTGAAAAACCACAGGCGCATTCACACAGAGCCGAAGAGGTACCAGTGCCTCGAGTGCGGGAAGGCCTTTCGGGTGTCCAGTCAGCTCACATGCCACAGGAGGATTCACACCAGGGAAAGACCATTTGCATGTTCAGTCTGCGACAAGACCTTCTCGAGTAAGTCCAACCTGAGACATCACCAGAAGATTCACCAGAACAGTATGGATGCTAATGTTTTTATGGACCTCGATATCAATGCATATCTTTGAGTAAAAACAGACATTATTATAGACAACAACTTTACCTCTTCAAACTAATGTCTCTCCAATCTGTATAGCTTCCATTTTGAATTTAGCATCATCATATGCTGATTGGTTCTAGAACTTGTTACATTGAGTTCTGGGGAGTCAGTAGCTGCTTATCTTTGCGTTTCTGAATCCTTTTGTTTGCTTCGTTATCAGTGGTCACTTCCTCTGGGCCTTCACATGGGGCAGGCTTGTTATTTTTAGTGAAATACCTCTGGGTGTGTCCAAATGTCCTAAATGGTTTTGTACTATGTCTATATATGCAACTTTATATACTGGCCTCAATTTGTTGTATTTCTGAACACTTCTTTTTCGTTTAAAAATAATGAATGATCTGTGATAGCACTGAAACTGTACATACTTTTTCCAGTAAGTATAATAAGTATTGATTGATTGACTACATTGCTTATTATGGAGAGACTGTGTGATAAAATGTAATTTTCTAAAATCTCAAGGTCTTCATTTCTAAATAAACTGTTACTTGCCATACAATCTCTTGTTCTTACACAAATGACTTTTGTACAATATATAAGCAACTTGGCTATTTTTATACTCTTGCGGTTCTAACATACACAAGGTATATTAGTACATTTTCCTTATTTGCCTGGTAAAGTATACAGGAAGTCTTAAACAATGCACGTTAAGACATTTGTACTGATTTTTCCCAGAATTCCTCCCTAACTGACCTCCCAATATTTACCTGTCTTTGAGGGTTATAATACAATAAGCTACATTTTGGAATGCACAAATCTTGTACAGGTCAACCAGGTCAGACTCAATAATGTTAATGTTAACTGAGACATAGCCTAAATTTTTATGTCAAGCAAAAGCGTCCTGCATTTCAGTAATTTGATTCTATTCAATATTGAATACTTTCGTACTGCTAACATCACATTGGTCTAATGTTAATAATTTATTATGATTAATTTCAGTTCATTAAACCAATACATACATTATAATTTGCTTTATCTTTAAATGCAAAATTATTGTATATTATTTTCACTTTTCCTTTGACCTACTGAAATAAATGCACTATCCCTATTTATTCATATGTAGACTGTTTTAAGTAGGCTGTAATAAGAAATATAATGTATCATATGGTGTATATAAAACAAAATTGCAGTCGGCGGGGAGACTAGAAAAAGAATTGAAACCACATACAAAACATTTGATCAGTTTTATTGTGAAAATACATTTGGTACATAAAACTGTTTATAAGGTTGCCTAAAAAGAAGCCAGTGCATGTACAATATTTACAAGAATCTATACAAAGCGAATAAAGGCAGGAAGTTTTAGCTCAGTAACATTGAACGCTGGCCTTCGAAGAATCTTCACCGGAGTCCCTTAAAAGTCATGTGCTTGTACCTTACAGATTGATAACACTGTAAGATTTGTACAAATAAATAATATAAACATCTAGAAAACTAAAAACAAAAGATGAGTTTGTATGTCGCTACAAATACTCTGTCGATTTTGTGAATGGAATAAAAATCAGGAAACAGCAATGCACTTGTTTAGATCCAGGAAATTCAAACCAGACTTTCACTGTTTTTTTTTTCACTCCAGCCGTAAATATAAAATGTTTTGTCAGCGTTTAAATTGCGTGGCTCCACCTTCAATAAGTGGAGGTGCTGTTTCCATTACTTGTACATTCCTTGTTCCATGTTAGTGTTTCCTTACGCCTTAATGTAAAACATTGGGTGGTAATGTCAAACAGTTAAAGGAGTTTAAAAAGTTTTGGACCCATGAACAGTGCATAAAAACAGTTTCTTCCCTTCATCTGATTACTATAATAACTAAAGTACTGGCGAGGTTAGATGTGATTCATCTAAAAGTAGCTACATTCAAATGGCCTTGATGTGCCAATCATGAAGTCTATGGGATCTTACATTCAACTAACTGGAACAAATTATATTCTTATATGAAGTAATAGCCTGAGCACCAATTCCATTTTCTTTTTCTTGAAAGAAACTAACATCTGATTACTTTTAGCCAATCAAACAATTAAAGAACAATTATAATTGTGGTGACATGTCAGTGTACCCGTCAATCCTGTCCCAAGCTTGGAATAATATGGGAAGGGCACAAAAGGCACAGCTTTTACCAAACAAATATGGAATCACTATGTCTTTCCAAGAAGGTGAGACAAGTTGTTTGACAAGTTGGCCAACAGAAGAAAACATTTGGACTGAAATAGAAAAAGTCACTTGTCCACTGTTGCTATGGAGGTGTTTGGGTTTCCACTACTGGACCTGCACTGAGGAGGAGACACAGTGTAATGTCCAAAGGTCCATGGAGAATATACCCTGCAGTCACAGTATAAGAGAGGCGGACCTCAGTGTGAGGGTGGTCACATCAACCAACATGAGGCTGTAGACACAGAACAGTAGTTAGGCATATCAGTATACATATAAGCATCACATATAAATTACTAGACTAGAATAAAAACTAGAATTTATGTATAAGTCTCACATAAATATTATAATGCTTACTTACTTAAACGTTAAGCTTGATAAAGTGGTCCTGCAGTTTCTTCAATAGGTTCTGTAACAAAAATAAAGGAATAAATTAGACAATAAAACAGACTGCAGACCTTCACTAAAGACCCTCTTAAACTATTATTAGTTACATACAGCTTTGCTGTCAATACCAGTCTTCCACCACTGTTACTGAAGTACAAATCTATGCTACAGCTGCCTGAATGTATTTTTTAATTTCGATTTTTCAATGTTCATTATCTTTATTTTTTAAGGAGCTAATCATGTACTCTCTGTAATTATGCTGATGATGCAGTCTCACCACGTAAAGGCCTCTTGTGGGACTTGCGTCGGTGCACCATGACCCCAATAATGAGCGCGGCTCCAACCAGGACCACCGCTAACACTGAGAAACTGGTGATGGCTGCCAACTTCCATACATCTGGAGTGTCATCTATGGACTTACCTGTCAAAGACACAAAACATGATCAACTCTGTAATTAAAATCATTGATAAGACATTTTGAGGAAAGTAGACGTACATGTGTTGCAGGACGGGGTCTTGGGGTACTGTTTGCACGATGCACACGGGACACACACGTCTAAATCTGAGTTCCAGAACTCTGCACTGTTGCACTGACCTGCAAAGCAAAAGCCATGATTCATTAGATCAAGTGAAGAGAAGTGACTCATGGATGGATAGGGACATCATTGTTATCACATCATTATACAGTATTAGTAATGGCACAACTGATACAATAGGAATAATGGGGGTAACTTGTGTTGTAGTCTTCAGAACTTTTTGGTCCCAGAATTAATCGAACATAACTACAGTTCTCCAGCAGTATTCGTGTCACTGCATCCATCCTGAGAATGTGTTATATTTTGAACAAGCTATTTAGCTCATAGTTGTTCAAAAATAAATGTAATTGATAATTTCTCAGACCATAGAAGGTCGCTGTTGTAAACATTGTTCCATAACATTACACCTAGTAGCATATTACACTGTCCAATCATCTTGAGGTTGAAACACAAAGTAAACATTCATGCACCTAAATGCACTTTCCTCAGATATTTGTTTTCATATTGTATTGGATACCGGTGGTGGGAACTGGCTGTGTAACTGCTCTGGACTCAGATAAGACACGTGCACATGAAAAAGCACGTTTGTGGCTTTCCTCTAAAAAGAAACTGGGGAAATTCCTTTGGGTTGGTGCCACCAGCGGGAGTATTACTCAGTGACTTTGGGCTCAGGATGTGTGATAGACGCCGGGCGCTTGAACTGTTTGTGTTGTGTGCAATGGAACGTGTGCAGCCGGGCGGGTGGGACAGAGGAGACATCAGCAGGGGAGATCACTGTCTGCAGACACAGAGCGTCGCTTCATCTATTTTTATGGCCTCCTCACAGCTGAACAATTAAAACGTCTCTACTTCCAACGAGAACAAAGATTTAGAGAGAAAGATGAAACACAGAGAGGACAGTAAATAAACAGAAACATTATTACAAGTCGTTTGTTTAATCTGTGGCAGTGAGATAGGGTTACAGCCTGGCCTCTGCAAACAATACAATATAATGTTAAGACCAGGGCAGGGAATATCTGCACTGAATTATAAGTAATGTTACTTTAAAGTTAGTCAAGTAGAAAATACTTTTTGTCAAAACATACTACTCACTGTCAAAAACCAATAACATGACACTTCCTATCATGATGCACAACCAGCCATATGCTGTGACTGCAGTGATCTATGTGGGTGAAGGGTCTTACTCATGGTAACATGCAAACTGGATAGTGGGCATTCAACCCACTGCACCACTACGTATTACTCCTTTTTAGGTAAATAGCCTTTATACTAATACTAATCAATATCAATCAATATTGTGGAAAACAATTGTTTACGCCACAATTAAAAGTACCCCGTTTATTTTAAAGGGAACTAACAAACTCGTGTAATCTTTCAAACAAGAAGATATTTCTTCACTCTTGTTGTTAATTTTATGGTCCATTCACTTTTTGGGCAATACTTGAACCTTAACCAAAACATTTGGCACATTTCAGCACATTGCAATATTGTTGGATTGTAATCAGGATAATCCAAAAAATTATCAAGAGATAATTATTTTGTCAAACTATCACCCACCTTTAAGTTATACTTGTCCTGGTAATCTTAATTTCTTTGTATAAAGCTGTTGAGTATTGGCAAAGAAGCATCCTGTAGTGTTATCACTGCTGTGGTTACTATTAGTCATAAAATCACTACCACAGAGAGTGGTGAATGAAATGAATTGATGAAGTATGGATTTTGTGGCTACATCAACTCAACAAAGTTTAAAGAATAGAATCATTTAGTCTTGAGTTGCCTTGATAACATTTCCTTACTGTTTAGTAGGCATGTTCAACATGTGAGTTGCATTTTGGGGAAATGGTTAATTAAAACTTTATTTCCCAGGTAGATTTTTCCTTACTTCAACTCTGATCAAGATATTTGGGGCATTTATGTACAGGACAACATGCTTTTGTTTCTAATCAAATTGTTTTGGCTCATTGCAAACAGAAAAAGGAGTCTTTAGCAAATCTGTAGTTGGAACCTCAACAGTGAAACATTTCAGATTGGTCTGATTGTCTCATCATGGGGAATTAAAAGAAATCTCCAGATCTGGGCAATCTTTCCTTTACAAGAACAAGATCCTGAGGCACATTGTAACTGAACAAAAGGTTGGATCGCGTTACTGAAGGCACAAGTAGTACCGGCCATTAACAAGCCTGCGTGAAAAAAGACATCTGTTGTAAAAAGTCATGTCGAAGGTATTTGGATGTGTCCTTAGAGACCAACCCCAGCCTCCCGCTCCAATGACTTTACTTCAGTGGTCACCGTAACAACCCTGTCACACATCTTGTAAGCATTTCTCCGGATGACTTCAACTCTACATCATTGAGTGAGAGAGAAAAGAGAGAAAAGGGGGGGGGGGACTCCAAAGGTCAGAGGAAGGAGGTGAACTGTGACTGCCGGTTCATCTGTCCAAACTGTGAAGCCTCATTGTTTATACAGAGAATATAAACACCTTAACATGCCTAGCGTCTTTAACGGCCACATAGAGTTACTTTAATGGACTGTCTGTGAGTTATGGATGAATGAGGACATATTTCAGAGTTGTTCCCCCCAGGACCTTGGCAGATTTCTGCACCTCGGCTGACAAAGGGTGTTTTTGGGTGTGGGGGTCTGTATTTTGTCATAAGTGAGGGGGAGTAGGGGTGGGTGGACCAACAGCTGATGACCAGATGTACAGATTGTTCACACTCATATTGTAGTGGACGTTGACTTATTTCTTTGGGTTGTGTGAATAATCGTTATACATTGTTGTCTCTTCTGATATCAGTTTGTGTCTGGGGCCACAGCCATGTCTGCTCACGCTGATGGAGGAAAGCCTCTTCAAAGAGTCTGTAAACAGGAGAGGTGTAAGAATATCTGTCCAAACTGGACACTAAACAGAGCGCTGTGCATGTGGTCTGTCCACTCTCACCCGAGGGGCACGGATGGACGGGGTGAAATAAGGCGATAGGAATGCGGAACCGGTGAGATATGCAGCTGGTAAAGGAAGCCAACTGTAAGCAGTGCGGTATCTGCGTCCATCATAACGGAGGACCACCGGGCCTGAACTCGTGTTCACATGGATCAACACAGAAGGCAATACGCTGTAGACAGGCCAACATAAAACTGAGGAAAAACATCATTCAGCCTTCACACTTAAACACAACCCAAAACTGTATGAAAATATTTTCACAAACAACGCGTTGTAAAATAAAAAAAAAGTAATCCACTTACTTTTCTGAGCATCCACTCCATGGAAATGAGTCACAGCTGCTATAATAATCCCGCACAAAGCACAAAAAGTATTAGAAGCCATGTCTGAGTGTTAAAGCTGCTCGGCGTGTCCCACAGAATTCCCAAAAGTTCATGTGCGCACCAGCCCGCGCTGCTTGGTTTTCACCATGGAAAAGCGAGCATCAGAGTGAGTCACTTGGAGGAGTCTGCGCCTTGTTTTAATAGCGCACACACCCACGCCACAGTTCAACTCCTATGACTCATTTCCTATGTACTGTAGGCTCGGATCTTCTGCGCGCGCTCACAGGAAACTCCTCAAGCGCGCTGCGTGTACTCACTACAGCCCCTCACATAAAAGTTTGAATTAAATCAGCCTCATTAGTAAAAGGTGTACACGCACGCTAAGGTTTGGAGCCACGCCTCTAGTTTTTACATGATTTTGTTACGCCACAGGCTATGTGTCTGGACTTAATACTGTTCTCATTGTTATTACCACGCCTGTCGACGTCATTCTCTGCGCAATGCCAAAAAACACAAGTCTCTGGCATGAGTGCGAGTCCCATACGCAAAAGCTGCAGGAGAAAACAGATGACATTCCCCACTAAAGCTACGTGCACATTAAAACTTTCTGCACACTCGGAACACGTAGATAAGCCTGTTCTCCTCGGCTTAGACCTTAGCGCACAGACAAAGAGCTGACACAGGCATGTTTTTGGAAAGTTAAAAAGTGAGTGTCCCTGACGCTGGGCGCTCTGTGGAGCTGGGTGTAGCTGCTGTTGCAAAAATATGCAAAAATAAAGCGAGAGGGCGCATGTCTTTGGTGCCTGTCTCACCTTTTAATAAAGACCGTTGCAAGTGTAAACTGTTTATGACAGGTGGGGCAGTCTGTTGTGAGAACAACAACCACTCCTAGCTGACTATGAGCTCTGCCAACCGACTCTTGAAACTTCACTTAACTGATCCCAAATGCCTGATAAACTTTTTATGTATTCACTCGGTCTCTGCAGCCTGGAGATTTTTTCTGCATGTGCAACATGGTGTGAACCGCCTTTCCCACAAACGCTAACGTCAAACAGACGTTGCCCAACCTCCCTGTAAATAGTTCACATCATCGGGGCAGAGGGGGACGGTTTTCATTGGCCCAATTAGCTCTGAAGCATGTTGTTGGACAGATGTTTTTGTACTCGCTGTCACGGCTAACCTTTAGGAGAGAGGGACCTGGAGCACAGTACACTAAGGACACCCATATGAGCTGACTTTCCACTGAAGTGATTTCATCAGTAATGAGGCACTATAAGCTGCAGATGTTGTGTCCAACTCTGCAATAGAAACCATGGCAACAGGATGAACACACACTGAGGACTGTGCCCAAGGTGATCCAAGCTCTCCCGTATGTGTTGACCGGCCGCCAAACTCTCTGACGCACTGGTTTTGTAAATGCTATAGGCTAACCAAAAACTCCTTGGGCCTGTAGTGCTTTGTTTATTGGAAACACACTTTGTTTTACACGTCTGTGTCTGAATTATTAACGGATGTCTTATTTTAATTCACAATTTAAAGTTCAACCAAATCAGGAAAGATAAAACACATCAAACTTTGATACATTAAAAACACTTTATCATGGGCCTAATTTGTTATGACTACATGATAAAGGAAATCAGTGTGGACCAGCTCAATGTGTGTGGAAATGCGTCCATATGTTACAAACAACTGTTTATTCACTACACTCTTAACAACACAACACTCTTCGATGTGTCACTATCGGTTTGGTCACGATATTATTCATAGACTGGTAATGATGCAGCACATGAAGTCTTTCAGCAGAAACACGGAGCATCCAGGACCTGTCACATTTCAGTTTGTGCGTTTCTGTCTTTTGGTTCTCTCCACACTTTTGAAGTCCTTTTGTTTACCCTGTTTGCTTTAGGTGATGTAGATGCGGTGAAAGTCATTGGCTCCGAAAGCACAGTTGCACTTTGGGCACTTCCTCTGCCGCGTGTCGTAGCGCATCTTGAGACATTCGTAGCAGAAAACATGGAAACATTTCGTTAGTACGGTCTCTTTGTCTCGCATGTTGCAGCAGGGGCATCTCAGCTTGGCCTGGGTGCAAAAACAAATGCAAAAAATATGACTAAATGCTTCCAAGTTATTTTATTGTAACCATTCAGTCAGGCGACTGGCAATGTGAGTAGAAAGGGGTGTGAAAAGTATGACTATATACATCCCAAAGCACAAACGGGTTGTAATGGAGTAGTAGTGGAAGAGTTTGAGATCACTTTCTGGCCTAAAGTACCAGAGTATATGGGGGGGAACAGTCCACAAAACAATGAAATCTATATTGCGCAGTAATTCTCAAACTATGGTGCAGGTCCCACTTGTAATACACATGGGTAGGGCCTTTTGTCAAGTATCTTAAACAGGATCTTATGTGACCACTGGTAGCAATGTGAATAATGAATATAGAACGACAGTGGCTCAGTAGTTAGAGCAGTGGTCCCCCAACCCAAAGGTCGAAGAATCTATTCCCATTTGGACCAAGTTTTGTCATCGTTTCCTTATGGAAGACACTTCACCCTTGCCTAGTGTGAAAGTGGTCGTGTGTGTGAGTGTTGGTCCTGGTCGGAGGAGCTGATGGTACAGATTGGCAACCTCGCTTCCGTTAGTCTACCCCAAGAAAGCTGTGGCTACAATAGTCCTTAGCACCAACGAGTGTGGAGTGAATGAATAATGCACTGTAAAGGGCTTTGGATGTCTCTAAAGGTGCTGTATTAATCCAATACCTTATTATTATTAATTTAAATTCATACAAGTGAAAACAACTAAAGTCTAATCTTGAGAGGACATGCTGTATTTTTTTACTATTTTCAGTTTTATTAAAAAAAAAAAAAATCATTCTTTGAAGTACTTTTACAGCTATATTTGGCCAATTATTGAATCCTACCTTATACTGGTTAATTTCCTCTTGTAAAATCTCATCCGCATCAGAGTACACCTCCACCTTCTTCTGTTTCTCCAGCTTCCGTCTTAGCCTGGACAGATCCTCCTATTCAACAGCACAGGGCCCATTCAGGTTAGACCCTCTGTCTGCTGCAGCCATGTACCCTTGATGGAGATGCTACATACCTGTGCACGCTTGAGATTGCTGCTCTCCCTCTCGCGGGCCGTGCGGTTCTCAGCCACAGACACCTGGATCTCTTTGAGCTTGGCTTGAGTGTGCTCCAGCTGCACCTTCAGGTCTTCTGCCAGCTGGGCTGCCTCCACAGCCTGCAGCAGAGCGGAGGAAACCGGACACACTCAATTAAAACTAGTGCAGCACAGAAATGCAGAGGTGCTACAAGACGCCACTATTACCATGAAACCTTTTATCAGCACATAACCAGTTTGGACAGTTTTACTTTGTGGTCCAATGCTAATGGTTTTCAGGTTGAATGTATTTACTGTGCTGTTAACATACATTTCTATGACAGCAGGTTTCCACAGCAAACAATTCATCTTAAGATGCTCGTCCTAGCTTCCAGGCAACTACTGGTTTCACTTAAACTAAGTAGCCCCTCTCATGTGTTTCCGTTTTAATTTTATTGTTAGCACGTTGTAAGCACATAACAGTATTGTTATATCGAAACTACAAAAGTAAATTAACATTATGTCTTTCATAAATCTATTCCACTGCTCTACAGTGTTCAACAAGGAAGGCAGAAGAACTACTCAAATAGACCAATAGACTTTACATCATTTGAAAAACATTTAAGAGAGGTTTTATCCAGTGTTGCTTTGAACCGAGAACAAATCGGGGTTAGAGTTGTATGCAATAATGCTCCACAGGCATCTGAATTCACCAAACTAAAATGATAATGTGGGGAGGTGTGGCATTTGGCACTTGCTGTGAAACAGAAAGCCATCTGGCACTCCAGTCAATTGACAAATTCAACTGAAAATGTCTCACCTTCCTCTTGTTGAGTTCCAGCGCCTGTGTCCGCACGGCCAGCTCCTTCTCCAGAGCAGCCAGTGTACTCTGAAGAACGCCCTCTTTCTCTTCAAGCTTCTGCACCACAAGCAGCTGTGCATCCACCTGGGGAAAACACAAAATATACTTTTATAACAGGCTTATTCCCAGCATTCTCCCAACACATTTCATGAGTTCAATACCTGGGTTTTGAAAGTGAGGACTTGGTCGGCCAGCTCCTCCTTCTCCTCTTTCAGTAACTTATAAATCTGGTTTGATTTGATTCGCTCACTCATTAGTTTGAAGTTTGCGTCGTCCTTTTCCCGGAGCTGCTGCAGGAGCCGGCTGTTCTGCTCCTGCATGTCCTCGAAGGCCTGGCCAGTGACATCCATCTCGCTCAACAGATTCTCCTCCTCCTGGAAACAAAAGTAATACACTGTAAAGCCATAAGTAATGACTACTAAGTTTTGCTCCATTTTTAAATGATCACTTTTTTAAACACAAGCTGCTAGACTTGTTAATACATTTAAATTTTTATTTGAGCGTGAGTTTCAAAAACAAACCTTGAATAGTAGTATTTTGAGTATTAATATTCATTTACAGTGGTGCTGTAATAGTAGCAGAGTAGTCTTTAATGGTTTTATCTCAACCTTTACTTACTCACAGTTGCACCATTTTTTGTTATCCTCATTCATTTTGTATAGGCCAACCAGGTCCTATAAATGTAAGTGGTATGAACTCACAAGAAGTAGCTTTTTATTATTTAGTTCTCGCGAGTTAAATCAATCACAGATGTAAATTGAAGCCAAACTAATCGCCCACATCTGATGTCAATACAAATCTACTCGCAGCACATTAACTTGTAACAGGTAAAACAGGCTCTGCTCTGGGTTTTACCCTCTGATAACATGCTGTTCTGCTCGGGTGCCCAAGCATACACAACTGCAGCTTATCTGGTATTGACATGTGCTTCTACTGAGTTCATCAATGCATAGAAACAGCAATTCAAACACTATATTCTGTTCAAATTTAGTACTTAGTGTTATGACACCATCAGCGCTAATGACTAAAGACTTTAGCTGGATATAAACCACTTATTTTGCACAGAAATAGCTGAGATAATTAACTAGGGGTTACTGAGGTTAAAGTACAAATCATTTAAAGTGTAAAGCTTCAAAGAGATATCAGATTTATGTAGCAGAAGAAGGAAAATACTTGGGTTTATTGGTTCTATTTACTAACAATATTTGACTTCCACATTTTAGGAGCAGAATTGGGCAAAATTGTCACAAGTAAAAAACTTCAGACTACACTCAACAATCTTCCAAGTTTCTCCAAAACTGTTATTTACTTGCTCATTGCCAACAACAGACTGAAAAAGTAATATGGAATAAATGAGACCAAATTTACCTGTTTAGTAGCAGCCAGTTTCTTTTGCAGATGCTCAATCATCTCTTCAGCCACTCGGATCTTCCTCAGTGCATCTTCGTCAGCCAACTTTTTACTCTCCTTTCTCTCCCTTTCTTCAAGCTCTCGCACCCGCATCCTTAACTCCTCCACCTAAGTTAAAAAATAAACATTAGAAACATTTGCAAAAGACAACAATTTACTGAAGAAGAAAACTTAAAGAGAAACCTCTGCTTTAGACTTGCGTTCAGCTGCCATCAGCTGCACTTTGTCTCTCTGCTCCTTTGGGGCAGATTTGTACATGTCCAATAAGAGCTTCATCTCTTTCTGGGACTCTTGGGCTTTTCTGACAAAGAGAATATAGAACAATTCAAGGTCAAAAAGACCACAATAGGAAAAAATAATGATGGAATAAAGTTTGGTAACCTGTGTAACCAACAGAAGGTTGTTTCATAAAACAAGCTTTTTATTGCTAAGCCAGACTTATTTAAATAACCCTGGCTTATTTTGTCATCTCCATAAAGTAGTTACATTCAGAGACTAGAGTGCTGATTTGATTTGACTAATGACAGAATAAACACTATACAATAGAAAATAAGAAACTTCAGTTAATTCAATGGATAGTTGATGTACATTTTTGCGTTGCATGCTTGTTTGTTAGGAGGACTGTTTTGGAAAAATATCCAACAGTAATAGATCTGAAGTATTGTGCAATTTAAGCTTTAGCAAATGGCATTACTGTACAGTACAGGACTGTTTCAGTTAGCCTCTCTCTGTCCATTTTGTACATCACAAATTTGCCCTACCCACTTTACATATAGAGGGTACCTTTTAAACATGGCCAGGATCATCAACCTTTGAAATACATTTTCGCATCAGTAGGACCACATAAAGGGATTTTTGAAATCGCAGTGAGAATTTCACCTCGCTGTAGTTTGTTTAGTAGATTAATTTGAACCTTACAAGTCTGAATGGGGTAAGATGAATAAGCTCAGAGCTCTCAAAGATTCCATTTAAGCTGCTACTTCTATGTTTACATCATCTTAAGCTAATATATGGACCATATACCTCTTCAAAAACAGACTGCAGCACTTTCAATATTACAAACTGCAGATAAGTGACATACTTGAGATCCACTCGGAGCATCTTCAGAGTGTCAGAGTTCCTTTTGAGTTCGTCACTGCGCTGCCTCTCTCTCTCCCTCTCTCGTTCGCGTTCTCGCTCAACCTCTCTTGCTCGCTCCCTATCTCGAGCCTGTTGCCGCTCTAGCTCCTTCCTTCGTTCTTCCTCTTCCTCCTGGTCTTCTTCTTCCTCCTTCTTGACATCAATGCTGTCAGACGTGCTTTCCTCGAGGATGAGGACCCCTGTATCTCCACTCTGACAGCGCAACTGTCAAGAGAAAACATGAATGCAAGGTAACAACAGAAAGTCTCTAATAAGCTCCAGGTCAAATATAATAATGTGGTTTAAATGATGTGTGATAATTTATGCACCTTATTAATCTCCATTTGTGTTTCTTTCAGTTTCCTTTTGAAGCGCTGTACGTCACCTTTCAGTTGCATGTTGTGGTTTTGCAGACTGCTAATTAAATGTCGCATTTCTCTGTTGATTGGTCCTGATGAAAATACAAAGACATGAGCATTCACTAAAAACTTCACATTAGCGCTCCACTATAACTGTTTACAAGATAAAACATACCTGCTTGTTCATTTGCTGCTAAATTCTGTTCAAACTCAATACGCAGCATTTCATATTCTTTGCGCACCTGGGCCAAGGTGTCCTCTAGCTGAATAACCTCAGTCCGTAGCTTCTTCTGAAGAGACAGCTCATCACTCTAACAAGAGGAAGTTTGTTAGAAACATCCAGTAACTGAGCATGTTGTAATTGAAAGGTTACCAGTAAGAGGCAGAGTCCTACCTCCATGTGTTCTATCTGACGAAGGTGAGCATTCTTCGCTGTGAGCAGAAGGGCCCGTGCCTCGTCCAGCTGAGTTTTCACACCAAGAGATTCATTGTATAACAGCGAAAACTGAGACTGAAGACATTTGTATTCTGTGGTCTCCTTTACAACCTCCTCTGGAATATTGCGCAAGTCCATCTACAAAACAGAATGAGAGGTGAAGGTAATTATTTTTCCTCAGAAATATTGAATCAGTTGCTCATGAAAAAAAAAATTACCTTGAGTTTTTCACTTTCCCGAACTGCCTCTTGAAGCTCCACCTGAAGCTTCTCCAACTCTGCCATTCGGCTATTTGCCAATTCCTGGTAGTGCTCTAGCTCTGCATTGAGACTCTCAAACTAAAGGATTTAAAAATGAAAAAAATTAAGCACATTTTCAGACGTACACGTACTGAATGTTGAAATCCAGTTATTACAAATGAAAAATAATAATTAAAAAAAAGAAAGAGAAGAAAGAGATGAAAGATTTGTTATTTAAGGACTTTTACCTTCTGAATGTTTAGAGTGATCTGGCCTCCAGGCAACCCACCAGAGCTGCCAGTGCTACTGTATCCAGACTTAAGCTGCAAAAACAGACCATATGTTAAAAAAAACAACATTCAAAAATACTTACATTTTAGTAACTAAACAAAAGAAATTCCACATACCTGCTCCATTGCCTCTGCAAGATGCTTGTTAAGCTTTTGTTCCCTATTGCGCAGCTTCTCTGTATCCCACTGTAAGTCTTCTACTGTGGTCTGCATCTCCGTCACTTTGGTCTCTGCACTAGTCACTTTATCTACTAACTCATTATACTGCAAAACAAGTGAAATGACCCTTAATTTCTAGCCAGGACCAAATGACATATGTAAATGATATATGCAGGACGTAGTTTTTGTCTGTACATGATTTTATAATCAACACTTTGCAACAACAAAAAGGCTAAATTAGAGGACCATACCTCCATTGACATTTTGTGATGTCGGCCTTGCAACTGAGTAGCAATGTCCCTCAGACGAGTGTATTCCTCATGGAGCTTCTGATTTGTATTTATAACTTCAGTCTGGTTATCATCTTGGCATACTGTGGTGGTATAAAATATAACATTGTATCATCAATCTTGCACATACACACAAATATGAATTATATAATTCTTATTAAAATTATAATAACTATTAATATTATAATTAATTATTAGTAGTAATAAGTAATAGTTTGGTTACTATCAGATTATTGTACTAATTCTGAATTATTTCATTTGTAGTATTAAAGTAATAGTAAGTCATGTTTTTAAAATTACCTTCGGCCCGAAGCTTCTTGCACATGTCATCAATACGACTGTGTAGTCTGTCAAAGACACACACCAAGCTTCCAACAACATCTTTGCTAAACTTCATACGGTCCTGAAGATGAAGTGACAACTCCTCCTCGCTGCTGTGCTCCAATATTATAAGGAAAACTTTAGCATTCTCACTCAAGGGAGGTGGAGGTGGAGGTGGAAGTGGATCTGCACAGAGAACAAAACTATTAACAAATCTGGGTCATTTTAGAATTCTGTGTGTCTTGGTTAAAAAATAAAACAAAAGTCCAAACCAATGGCTTGTG
>KN479043.1:12929-25769 GCA_000787095.1 Periophthalmodon schlosseri | reverse complement strand
GCTCGGTAGATGCCAATTGCTCTTCTGTTCCTTCAGGAGGAGGAGGTTGATGCGGTGCTTCGGGGACACTCTCCTCTTGGTGTTCATCCCTTGGAGGCTCTGGCTGCTCCGCAACACCCTGTCCTTCGGGCAATGGAGGCAGAGGCACAGACGAAGATGAAGTTGGTGACACCATGTTGATGCCATCTTCCTCCATTGGAGTTGAGTCAGGGAGTGGAGCAGAGAATGGCGCAGAGGCTGATGGGGCTGATGGCGCTGGTTCAATGCGTTTGCGTAGAATATGCATGTTTTCTTCCAACTGAAGACCAAGAATCGTATTTAAAAATGTTTTTATTAAAAGTGTAATTTAATTAATGTGACAATTACAAAACTGTGCAGTACCTGTGACCAGTAACGATTGACAATAAGGAGAGTTGTGTCATCCGTGGCCTGTCGCTTCTCTAGTTTCTCAATTTTCTCACGCAGCTCATCCTCCATAGCCTGTCTCTGCTCCAAACGCTCACAGAGCTTTTTGTTTTTGAACTGGATAACCTTCATGTCCATTTCCTCCTGTGAATGGTGAATATAAGCATTGAGACCTTATGAAAAAAAAATAAGTGGTGATAATTACTACAGTGTGAAACAGGGTCACTCTAACCGTTGAGGAGACACCAGCAATGCGAATGGGCTCAATCAGAGTGGTAGTGGTCTTTTCCTCCTTTTTACTTTTCTTCTCAGGTGGGCCAGGGGGGCTGTCCCCGCCCATGGGACGCTTTCCTCCCCCAGCACCTGACATTTTCCCTTTGCCTGAAAGAAATAGGTCAGATCATTTTTTCATGCATGCATGAGAAATCACAAAATTGCTATAGTACAAAGACCATCCCTGCATTACTAGATGAATAAACCATGTTATACCTTATTGATATCTTAGAGGTTTAATAATAATTACATAGTACAACAACATATGGTGTCTTCAAACGTTAAAAAAGTAATTAATGGTTTACGAACGTTAGCAAAGTGCTAAGACATAGGCTAAAGCTAACGTTATGCCGATTGATTCAAGTCTAAGCTATGAATCGGGCAGAAATAACGACTCCTGGTTAATGCCTTAGTACCTATTGCGTAATACACTAGACCGAGGAGATGCAGCACCTCAGCGGGAGCGGATATGCGGAATATTTAGACTATTTAACAGTACAAACCTTTACTTCAATCGACAGACAACGGACGTACACATAGAGAAGCGGAAGTGACACAATACTCTTTCCGCCGGGACGTCAGCAAAATCTACATTGATAAAATGTATGCCATGAATTATATTTTACTGTAAAATATAATAATTGAAATATATCAAATATAACAAACACTATTAAACAAAATGCCATTTGGTTAAAAACATATCCCTTCCTTCACTTGCATGAAGTTTAAACTCCAGCCACCAGGGGGCATTACTGACACACTCTCCTACAGGAATGTGCCAGAAATGTAAATAGTGTCCATGTCCGATCTTAATGTAAACTCTGCAAACCTTTCTGTTTTTATGACTACTAAACGCATCTATAGGTGCACATTAATGTTTGTCATCTGATGCGTCTAGGCCTCTGTGGGATTTCACTGTGAGTAGATTTTGTCATGAGCGGAGAAGGTAGCTAAGGCCAACGTCCTTGAGAGATTTACTCATTTGATGGGCATAGGACTTTAGTAATGCAGTGATGTGTAGTGTATTTCAGGTAACGTGCGAATCTGGTGAAACATAAATATATTTTGTAATTCGCGTTGAAAGTATCCCCAAGATTGTCTGTGCGAAAATAACAACGTACTGCAGCTTATCAGTTCCTGTAGCAGTGTTGCAATTTGCTGACACTTATTGTATAGCCTTATAGAGGTTTCAGTATAATATAGTAGATTTTTACTTCTATTGTGTCCACTATCCAGAAAGAAGACATATTAGCAATACATGATAAATCTTATGACTTTAGAGATGCACAGCACATTTTTGTGAAAGCCACCAGTCTAACAATGTTTGATGTTGTGTCCCTCTTGTGTTGTTACAGATTTATATGCTATCATTATGACCAAAGATATAGTTGTTGGGGATGAATTACCAGACTGGGTGGGGGCCAAAGAGTTTTACCAGAAATATGACCCCAAAGAGGTGATTGGGAGGTGAGTCTAAAAGTAAATTCTAATCTGTAGATCTGAACTGTCAGCTGTGCCATATCTACTTAATTCATTGTCTTTTAGGGGGGTGAGCAGTGTTGTGCGCAGATGTGTGCACAGGCACACTGGGCAGGAGTTGGCAGTTAAGATTATTGAAATAACAGCAGAAAAAATGACTGCCCAGCAGTTGGAGGAGGTGAAAGTGTCCACACTGAAGGAGATTCAAGTGCTCAACATGGTGAAAGGACACCCTTCAATAAGTGTGTACAGAAGTTCACATATTTGTTATATGTGTGCATTTCATTTAAATGTAAAATGATCTGTTTATTTTCAGTTACACTTGTGGATTCCTATGAGTCAGCAACTTTCATATTTTTGGTGTTTGACCTGTAAGTATTAAAAATCAACCAGACATCTTCACGTAAAAGATAATGTTGATTTTACTTGTATATTTTCAGTATGCGACGAGGGGAGCTATTTGACTACCTCACTGAAAAAGTTACTCTGAGTGAAAAAGAAACCAGGTGAGACAAACATGAACATGAATCTTGACATTGGAGTTTTTGTGATTGGAATTATCTTTTTAACTGAAAGTATTATTTATGTGTTCATATTTGTAAGGAGTATTATGCGAGCTCTGCTGGAGGCTGTGCAGTACCTTCACTCCCTCAACATTGTCCACCGAGACCTCAAACCAGAGAACATTCTTCTTGATGATCAGGGACACATTAAACTGTCTGACTTTGGTTTTTCAGTGCAGCTACAACCAGGAGAAAAACTTAGAGGTACTACTATAAAAATAAAATAATTTCATATTGTACTTCCCCTTACAGATTGTTCATGAATGATTTTTTTTTTTCTTCTTTTTATCAGAGCTTTGTGGGACACCTGGCTATTTGGCACCTGAAATCTTGAGATGCTCAATGGATGAAATGCATCCAGGCTATGGCAAAGAGGTTGATCTGTAAGTCTTATGATCTGTATACAAACATTACAGAAAAAAACATTGTTCAAACAGAGATTTTGAGTTTTTCCTGTGACTCAGTTGGGCTTGTGGAGTGATCCTCTTCACCCTCTTGGCTGGATCTCCTCCTTTCTGGCATCGTAAACAGATGCTGATGTTGAGAATGATCATGGAGGGGCGCTATCAGTTCAGCTCTCCGGAGTGGGATGACCGGTCTGACACTGTGAAAGACTTGGTAAGGTTATTGTAAATTCTTAGTATTAACCATTTTTGTATTTACATGTGTGTATTACAAGCAAATATGTCTGCCTTCTTTATAACATTACTTATAACTTTGATTTGAATCAGATTTCCAGGTTGCTTGTGGTGGACCCTGCTACCCGTCTGACAGCTGAACAAGCTTTGGCACATTCCTTCTTCCGGCTTTACCAGAAAGAAGAGTTGCGAACTTTTAGCCCAAGGAAGTCTTTTAGGGTGAGCAAAATCACAAATGTCTTGAACAGTGGTTGTGTCTGCTGCCTAATTTGCTAAGAAGCAATATGTTTATGTTGATGTTCTATATAAAATATGATGCATTTTATGTAATTTGTGTTTTGTTATTTTTAAATGGTGATGCTGTATCTTCACTTTTTAGAATTGGGTTTATATAGTATAAGTCTCTAATTTCCTTTTTTTCTTTTATCCTTAGGTGTTGATTGTCTCTGTGTTGGCCTGCATTCGAATGTACAGTCGATACCGCAGGGTCCGCCCACTAACCCGGGACGTTTTGGCCAGAGACCCTTATTCCATCCGGGGGGTGCGTAAGCTCATTGATGGCTGTGCTTTTCGGATTTATGGGCACTGGGTGAAGAAAGGTGAGCAGCAGAATCGCGCAGCTCTCTTCCAGAACACAGCTAAAATTGTCCTTTTGGGCCTAGAGGACTTTGACACCTAAATAGCCTCATTCCTTGTATTTTTTATTTGACCACATGCATTTTTGCCATGTTTGTGTCTGTCTTTTATCAAGTTATATTTTTAGACTGTTTTAAGAAAAACCTGTTTATTTGTTTGCCTTAATTTAAGCCTTGGTTCTGCAATTTTATCTGTGGCATGCACAATATAAAGTATAATGCTCTTTTGATTTTAGTGTGTATGTTAGGTCAACATGTTTGCACTGGCACATCGCCATTAACTACATTGCACAATTACTACAAAAAAATAACACAATAATATTAACTGTTTATTATATTCATTCTCAGTGAAAACCCATCCAGGTACTGTGTGTGTTGTGATATAAGGACGCTGTATTAACCAGTATAATTATTTAGTATGATATTACTTGATGTAGTGAAACTATTACATTCTAAGGCATGTTGCTATTAAAAGACCTACTTACACAAACTGTGAATGGTTTTACTGTTTAAAAATCTCGAAGCACTGGCACCTTTTTCATAAATATTTGAAGAATGTGTAACTAAACCATCTACTTATGAGCAAATATTGATCAATTCCTTGTAATGACAATAAAACAAATGTGTTTTATTGGAAAGCAAATACAAAGAACATTCTTTCCCCTCTACTTTTTGTAGTGTTGCATTGCTTGGTCTATGAGTTCTAGGCTGAAGCTGAAAAAGAATGTGACATCATTAAACTAAACCAAACAAATACATTTATTTTAAATATTCTGTAATTACTGCGGAATATGCGGTTTCCTTCTTAGCTGTCCTCTGATTTTGTTGGGGAAAGGCATACATCTTCTGTTTTATCATTTCATGCATAATAAAATACATATAAGTTTAAATAAAAGAAAAGTGTGAAAGTTTATGTATAGTGACATAATTACCTGAAGTAGCACCAACATTCTGATCAATGCTGTCCGAATATGTCAGAGACAAATCAAGTTTTACCTTTAATACAAAGAAGAAAAAGTTTGTGTGTTTACTCATCATGGCTTATAAAGCAGACATACAATAAACATGTTTATGTTTCATTTTCATACCTGTGGATTAAAAACAGACTTATAGAGTCTGTAGTGTCTCATATAACTGCTATAGATGTATTTATAGATAGAAGTCACTTCCTCTGAGTTATAAAGGTCAATGCTAAATGGTGGTCGCTGTCATAGAGTTACAATAATAGCTTAATAATGGACAATTTTAAAGCTTAGATCAATTATCTGACTTTGATTTACCAACCCGAACTGAATGACAAAGCAAAAGCTCTTTGCAATAGGTATGATAATATGCTTTGTTGTTAATGATAGTTTCTGCAAGAGAAAGCAAAGGACAAAATATCAAACACCTATATTTCTAGTCAACTCATCTATTAATGGAGTTACCTACCAACATTAATCTTGTGAATGGATTTAAGAATGGATAGAAGGGTGGACGCTTGGGCAGGTTTAAAATGCTTTTCTCTGCAATAAAATATTGTTTGGACATAAAGGTCCAGCAGAATTCCTCGCTTTGGATCCGGGAGATCTATCTCAAGTAGTTCACTCAAAGCCCTGTCAAACAAAAGATGTATTAAATATTATGTACATGGCTGAAAATAGAACTAACAGAATAGAAGATTTTTTTTTTTTTTTTTAACATACGCTTGTAACTCAGGAATAGATTGTATTTTATTCAGCCTCTCCATGTCATGGTAGCTTATGTCTGCCCTAGAACGTACAAATACACAAACGATTAACAGCTAAATCATTTGACTAAAAACAGTGGTATAGTGCATTTCTTACCATAGCATGACTTTGGCTTTTGGTTCTTGTGGTATCTAGAAGATCAGATATGATTGAGGTTTTACAGAAGATGTATTGCAGAGACATAAACCTTTTGAATTTGTAATAAAATAAAAATCCCACCAGAATTTTTATTTCCATTGTCTTTGTCACTGTAGTCCAAACCAGATAATGTTAGAGAAACACCAACCAGCTTATATGTTACAAATACAAACTTAAAGAAAACAAGATGAAGGAAAGCCAGAAAATCATCCTGGACCACTTTCTGTTTGTCAGTTTCACGGTTCCCTAGCAACGGTGCCTGCATTTCCGGTTCTTTTACTACCATAATAATGGTCCTGACATTTCTGATGTGCATGTTGGTCATTAAAGTCGACATACTGTTAAAACGCTAACTCCACAGTTCCCATTTAAACATGCCATTTCACATGAAACATTCACGTATATTTCTATAAACAATTAAGTATATTTGATGTAGGCCTATTTGATTTTATTATGAAGATCGTTTTCTAAAACGTGGCCTAACGGGGCTCCTCATCGCTACTGCTGTATCCATGGCAACGGGATAAACCTGTGAGTTTCCCGCTTGGAGCAGCGTGCGCATTGCTAGTGCATCTGAAGCCTTCTAGAAACAAACATCAAATGTAGATGGGTTAAGATGCGCGGTTTCTATTTTTTATGAGCGGAGCAAAGGTCTTTTTAATCACATTATGATTATGAGAGCGTTGATGCGACTGTGACCTGATGATATCTGGCTCGGTCCGATGGCTCTCTTGGTCGGCTCGGCCTCCCTCGTCCTGCCCCCCTTCCCGTCCATTCCTTGTCCACTCCCTGTCCACACTTCGTAGTGTAGTCAATGTAAGAACATTATCTCCTTCTAATCCACTTTGCCTTCTGCTTCACCCGACGGACATTCTCCCGAATGGACAAGGTACCATCAAACAGAACCTGTGAAATGGCAGTGTTTGTTTAATTAGAAACACAAGTTTGATATTCCTCTTATTTTTTCATCAATCTTTGTAAGCTTTGAAGTGAGACATTTGACAGCGCCTCTAAAGCATCATGGAGGATACAGATATTCGACAACAAAAACTGGAAAATCAGGTAATTAAGATCAAATCTACAAAATGTAGTTTGGTGGATGACAAACTGTTGATATAATTGGTCTAAATGTGAAAAAGCTAAGCTAATATGATTTAATATAGCATAAACAGTGGCTGGGATTTGACAACTACTTTGTGTAATGCCAAAAAGTAGAACCAATAAGCTATTTGCAATGCTACCTTGCTGTCGAAACCACCTGCTGCTATTTGGCTTGCATTACTGAAACAATGGAAAACAAACTTTATGGTTTAACCAAAACTCAACAGTAGTAAAAGTGTACATAACTAGACCAATATGTTTTATTAAATAAAGCATGATTATGTAAAATGATTACTTTTAATGAAACTACATTTGTTCCAGAGAGCCATTCTGATGAAAAGACAGCAAAGGAAGAGGGCTGACAATCAGATGGTAGTTTCAAATTTAGACTCAAAGCAAAAGAGAAAACAGAAAACCAAATCGGACGAGACACCTCTGTTACTTAATCACTCCCTCAGTAACGCTTCCTTGACTGGTGAGTGAAGACAATAAAGTTTAACAGAAACATGTACTCTTATTTCTTATGCTTTTTACTTTCTTCTTTATAGACCAAGTTGAACATGCCCATGACAACCCAGTGGATGAGATCACGCTGGGTGAATGTGATGTTGGTGAAGAGATATCTTTGGAGAAACCGGAGACATTCAAAACAGTGGACACAGACATTGACAAAGAGATGGAATCAAAGTGTAAAGTTGAACAGGACATCCCAGTGGAGGGCAAGAAATCCAAAAAGAAAAAAGAAAAGGACAAAAGTATGCTATTGTAAAATACAGTAATGAATAGTTCCAATGTGCAAAGACGTTCTATTTAAAGGTGAAATATGTAGCTTTTCTGGTGGAGGCTCCACCGCCTGCTTGTCTCTTTAGAGATGTTAATGTTTTGCCTGCAATATTCCATAGTACGTCCTTTAACTTATCTATCGCCAACATATGTTGCCACAAAGGCAAAGTTACAGGTCAGATCTGTGGAGCAACAAGCCAGTTTTTCAAGGTATGTTTTTTTAGCAATACAATCCCTGGTAATTGAATAAATTCCATTCTGTGGAACATCCAAAGGCAAAGCAATAACATCTCCATGGAGACAAGCAAGTGACAGACCCTTTACCAGAAAAGTGACATAGCGCACCTTTATATCAGTTCTCACAGTATTGTGTTTAATTTGTAGAAGTAGAACAAATTGAAGAAAGTGATAAAGAGCAAGAGATAGAGAGAAAGCCAAAGAAAACAAAAAAGAAGATCAAGTCTAAAGACTCCAATGACTCAGATGACAGTGAAGAAACACAGAAACAAGAACGTAAAAGTACATACACACACTCTCAATAGAAATTTAATGACAATATTCATCTTAATCATAACTTGTCCAAATTGTCTCCTTGACTGTAGAGAGAAATACAAAAGAGGACTCAGAACAAGAAGCAGGCACGGTTCATGAAATTGCAAGTCCAAAAAACTTCAAAAAATGTGATGAAAGTGATAATGTGGAAGAGAGCGAACAGCAGTGGCTTTCCCCACAGTTGGAGAAGAGAGCTAATAAGCTTGACACTAGTAAGTATATGTTTATAATACTGTAAATATGTGAAATAGTTAAATAATAAAATACCTAATCTTATCCTAGCAAGGTGCCAAATAAGTGATGAAAGCAAAGATGAAGATAATTCAGAAAAAGAGAAAAAAGAAAAGAAATCAAACACAAAAGAAAAGAGTCTAGCGTCACTGAACTGCAACTACAGGAGAAATTCAGAAAGTGACAATGACAGAGTAAGGCATATGTTTCACTTTGAATATATAGAGAAAAATAACTTTAAGACAGAATTTAAAAAAAAAATCTAACTAAAAAGTTTATCTTTCAGACAACTTCTCCCATGTCGGTGGAGGATCTGGAGAAGTTTGCGTTGCGCCCGGCCCCAAAAGAGGTGACGATACAGTGTCGAGTGACCAGAGACCGGAGAGGTATGGAGAAGGGGATGTTTCCTACGTACTACCTGCATTTGGAGAAAGATGATGGAAAAAGGGTGTGTAGTACTCGCAATCCAAGCATACATTTAGTGACATTCGAAACACATAATTATGAATATTTTATTGTCCCTGCACAGGTGTTTCTAATGGGGGGAAGAAAGCGGAAAAAGTGCAAAACTGCTAATTATTTGATCTCAACCGACCCCACAAATCTGTCCAGGAATACAAATAGCTACATAGGAAAATTAAGGTATATAAATCACAATGTATTACTAAGTGGTATTTTACTGTCCATGTATTGCATACTCAACTTTGCTTTCTTAAGGTCCAATGTTCTAGGTACCAAATTCACAGTATATGATGGTGGGGAAAACCCAGAGAAAAAGCCCTTTATAAAAGAGAGTGAAGCAGTGCGACAAGAGCTGGCAGCAATTTGTTATGTGAGTGTAAACAGTTACTTATTCAATTAAATAAATTATAACCGCTAATTAAATTGTAATTTTTGTATTTTTCCAGGAGACAAATGTGCTGGGGTTTAAGGGTCCCAGGAAAATGACTGTGATTATCCCAGGAATGATTGATGATGAAAGAGTATCCATTGCACCAAAGAATGTAAGTCTGCTGTCAAAATATCATACTCCAACTGCACATGCCCGCCATGCTCAGCCTAAAACTCAAATCTACATCTGGGTTTACTTAAATATTTGACCACCCCGAGCTTTAAAATTAATTAAGGTAATGAATGGATTTTTCATTTGTTTAACAGACATCTTGGAAGACCTGAAATAACAGAAAGATTGACTTATTGGGTAACATCAAGTGGCCAAAAGTGATGAGAAACAATATGCTAAAATAAACTGTAGGTTAAAATTGACTAAGGAATTTTAAAATGTGGTACAGGTTTTAAAAATAGTAAATATAATGTGGATTGATTTTTAGTACCATAAATATTCAAATTCCTTCCTCTCATTTATAGTAGCAATGTTTTTTCAGGAACTGGAAACACTGCTCACTCGCCATGCCAACCACAACACGGACCAGCTCATTACTCTTATCAACAAATGCCCCAGTTGGAACGAACAGACACACTCGTACGTCCTCAACTTTCATGGCCGTGTCACACAAGCTTCCGTCAAAAATTTCCAGATAATTCACCCCGATAATGGTAAGATAAACTCAAACATCTTTATTTTCAATCCATTAAAGTTCCCCTAGTTAATCGCCTCTTCTTTGTGCCTCCTGCTGATGTCTGTTGCAGAGGATTACATAGTGATGCAGTTTGGCCGTGTGGCGGAGGATGTATTCTCCATGGATTACAGCTACCCAATGTGCGCCCTGCAAGCTTTTGCCATCACATTGTCAGCCTTTGATAGCAAGCTGGCCTGTGAATGATTGCCTAATGTTATAATCAAGGCCTAAAACTACTATTTTTAGTAATATATATTTATACACACAAATGTATGTAAAGTTGTACAAATACTTCAATTATCAATAAAGTACTAATACATCTTGTACATCTGATAATTTTAAGTTCAACCGCAAGTCCTTCTTTAAAAGGCCTTATCACAAAATGTGGAAAAAATATACATATCAGATGCACAGGAACTTCAGTAAGATGGAGCTAGACTGTTGCACAACATATGGTATAAAAGTTCACATAGAGTTATAGAAACACTTTTAGATTTCTTTTAAAAATATATGTCCCTTTAGACACTGTGGTGAGGTAAGATACTATCTGTGGCAAAGCTACAGTGACTGAGGCCACATTTAAACACGTACCGACTCACTTTTCATACTAAACTTTATCTTCATATAAATAAACCAGTATGGCTTATAACGTTACCAATATTATCAAGATAACATATAGTTTAGTATCACAAATTGGTGCATCCTGACACAGTGGTCACATGAGATAGATAGGTGACTGTCTGTGAAGATTGACTGATACCGCTCTCTCAGTTAGTGTGTGATAGTTTCATACAGGCACCACTGAACTGTGGTCTCACAGCAAAAAGGGGAGACGAGAACCTTCTCCTGCCTAAAACATGGGTCTAACACATAGGCTGAAAGCAACTATCCTGCTCTTACTGCTGTCCAGGGTTGTTCGTTTGACAGGTAATCTCGAAAATATTCAATAGCTTCTCTTTAATATGTTTTTTCCAAGATATTTTCTTCTAACTGATTTTTAAAAATACTTTTACTGTATTAGTATGTATTGGTAGTACTATTACAGAGTAGTAGCAGGATTATCAGTCCTAGCAGTAGAAATAAGATATTAAATATTGTAATATAATATGGGTCTAAGTAGCAGTATCTATATAAGCTATGATAGGTATTACAAATTTAGGTACTGACATAATTTTATTTTTTAAATTTTTGTTGACTATTATATTTTGAGTATAAAGTTGAATACTTCTTCACTCATTGTATATTGCCTAGACTTGAATTGCATCTTGCACTGTGTTAATGACTACGTGTCCACCATTAACTGCACCCTGAAAAGCAACCTGTCTACAGATCTCATCCCTCCTCATCAACAGCTCAAATTAAACCTATTAAATGAAGAGTAAGTGACACCTTCCATTAATGCCTTTGTTTTGTTTAGATTTAGTTAATTTATTTATTTGAAAATTTAACGTCACCGTTTCCCCTTTTCCAGTAGTGAAATTCTGTGTCCGCTAGTCAGGCAGATTGACCATTTCTTCTGTACTGCTGCAATACCTACTTATGGTTTTGTGGATACTGATGTCTACAGTATCTTCTTTTGTCACAAGAATGAGACAGACAGCTGTAAGCTGCTGGACGATGAGTATATCCCTTTTGAAACCAGTGAGAATTCAACTTGTATTCAACACAAATGTAAATGTGATTTGTATGACATATTTGTTATTTTTTGTTTGTTGTTATTTTAGTTAAACCAACGTCACCATGCAACTTTACCATGAGTCAACACTCCAGTCAGTACAGCTTTTCCTGGAAAAGCTCCTATGAGGAATACAGCCTTTGGACAAACCTTTACCAAGAGTTGAAATATCAGCTGCGTTTCTATCAAAAAGGACAAGAGTTCAATGTTAGATTACTATTACTAGAAAATTATTCTTTGTAGGCAGTTATTAATACAACAAACTTCTCACAGGGGAATGCACATGATGTTGTTATGGATGAAAAAACATTTACCATTCGAGATGGTATTTTAATGCCTGACTCTGAGTATGCAGCCAAGGTCCGATCCAAACCCAACGAGGCTCATTACAAAGGACACTGGAGTGACTGGTCCACAGAGATCTACTGGAGGACTGAAGAGGGTAATGTCTCATACCATTTAAAGGCACAATTTGTTAAAGGTGTATTATGTAATTCTTCTTGTGGAGGGTCCACCTCCTGCTGTTTATGGCCTTGCCTGGAACGTTCCACTGTATGGGATTAAATCACCATGGAGACATCCAGGTGATGCCAGTAGGCCAAGTTACAGGTCATATCTGTGGAGAGGCAACCATGGTCATAGTAAGAATGCATATTTTTAATTGCATTTTTAGCAATATAAACCCCAGTAAAAGATAGATATATTTAATGCCATACTGAGGAATAACCAGGGCAAAACAATGACATCTCCATGAAGACAAGTGGGCTGTGGACCCTCCACCAGAACATTTACATATACATTCATAAACCATATCTTATGAAAGAGCAAGGTTTCCTTGCGGCTTGGGTGTGCAGCGAAACGTCTTCACTCTACAACTTTTTGTCCGGTTGACAGATTTAACTTTTAGCTTTTACCAAGGTTTCCTTTAATTTTTATTGTATTTTTTATAGTATCAATTCAAACAACAACTTTGTGTAGAAGAATCAAAATTCTTATCAGTTGCTTTTTTAAATTCACCTCTCAATCGGTTATCTCGCATTGGAAAAAAAAAAAAAAA
>KN479043.1:0-12851 GCA_000787095.1 Periophthalmodon schlosseri | reverse complement strand
TTATCCCTGTGTGCATGTTGGTGACATTTTTCCTAGTTTTATGTTTCATTCCTGTTAAAAAGTAAGTTTGAGAGATCAAAGAGATTTATATTGTTATACTATTTTGTCAGAGCAAAGATTGACTCAACAATGTTGCAGTCATAGATCTGCTTTCTCTTGCAGGTGGAGACTGAAAACTTTCATTCCAACTCCAGAACCTTATTTTCACACTCTATATACTGACTGCCACGGAGATTTCAAGGTGGGATTTGCAGCCTCCTTTAAGTCCATATACAATGATGCAATGCAGTTAATAAATTCTCTTCTACATTTCAGAGTTGGGTAGTGATGGAGAAAATCATGGAGTTGCCAAAGACAGAAAAAAATGTCCACATTGACAAAATGTTTGAGTCTGATATTTGTGAGGCTGTCCCCAGTGTGACTCAGAGCCCGTATGCCAACGTGAGCAAGCCTGAGGGCGCTTTACTGGAGCCGGGTTTCCCTTATGCTGTGAGTACATCGGGGCTGGACTCTGCTACAGCCAGCTGTACCAGTGCTTACCTCAGCCCACAGTCCAGGAGTCCTGCAGAGGGGGACTCTGGCTGCTGGCTCAGCAGTGACCGCTCTCTGGAGAGGGGCGCCTCCTGGTACTGCAACGACTACTGCACCCTCAGTACCTTTCAGCAGTCTGCACTGGGTACAAGTGAGCCACTAAAATGTGGCACACGTATGATGGGATTTGATGAAATAGAGGAAATTGATATCTGCTGAAATATGACTTTTTCCAATGTGTATCCTCTACAAAATAATATAACCAGAAACAATATGGTTAACTTTATATTATATTCAACCAATAAATATAATGTGCATATATTCTATAAAACGTTTTATTTATGCCAACACATACATGAACAAAGCACCATTTTACCTTACAGCCAGATACAGAAGAAAGCCTACCTGCCTCAGTCAATGTGGCCATTTTATTTATTTCAAAGCAAACTCTGAAAACAAAAAAAATAGAGGCAGCAGAGTCCCGTATATTACAGCATGCCGAGTAGAAAACCTGGGAAAGAATTAGATGGAGGCATCTAGAGACACTAGTGAGATACGACAGTAGAAAAGTGCCAGTCATTATACAGCAGTGGGAATACTGACAATGAAATAAGCAAAATGTACATTAGGTGGATTGAAAACAAAAGGAAACCCAAGAGAGAGGGCAAAGAAAAACAGAGACACTTCTTTCTTGAACATTGATGACAGCCAGCTTCACGGAGTAGAGACTGGTACTGAGCTGTGTCCTTTGCACCATATAAGACAATGTTTTAAAAGAAAGAATCAGGTGCTCAAGCACCCACTCCCTCCCGGCATTATGTGCCAACCGGCAATTAAGAACAAAAATGGGAGGGCGGATGGCACAGAATGTGTGGAGTTTAAATACAAGTCTTTAAGTGAGTCTCGATGTGAGAGGAGCACATTCATTGAGAGACTGAGCGAGAGGTCATCCTTGTTAAACCCATTCCTTCAGCTGAAGTCTTGTTCCTTACGATGGAGAGAACTTTTTGGCCTGTGCTCGAACTCTTTTTTCATATTCTACTCTGTTTTGGCTGAAAGACAAAGTAAAAGTAAAATCAATTTATCAACTTAGCAAAAAAAAAAAAAAAAAAATGCATATTGTGTGGAGGCTTCACAATAATTTGATACTGGATAGCCTTTAGTACAGTTAAAATGTAAACTACTAAACAGGGCCAGCTCTACAGACAAGGCAAATGAGATTTTTGCCCACCCATTCAGACCTACGGCCAAATACAAATATACCTCTATATTTGCCCACCCAAATTCAACAGACTAGAACCGGGCTGCTACTAAAGGACATTACTTTTTGTCACTGAAGTCCAGCCTTTATCTCACTCGACCTTGTAGTTGACATTTCAGACTGTTGTATGTAACTGAAAATGTGTGCAGAAAACTTACCAGTAGATTGTGTAGGCCTCTGCTTGGGCTGGATCCTGGATATTTGGCTCATTTAGGAGTTCTTGGATGCCTAGTAGGATCTGCACAACACACAATGATGAATGCAACTGTCTTCTTTCAGCTGAAAGAAAACTCTTTATACTCCCGTTGTAATTTTTTTTTTTTTATAAATAGTACCTGTTTTATCGTGATGGCTGGTCTCCAGTCCTTGTCTTCCTCTAAAATAGAAAGGCATACTGTGCCTGAAGGATATACGTTTGGATGAAAAAGTGGTGGCTCAAATTTACCTAAAACAATAAAAAAAATAGAATTGACTACACAGAGCAATGAAGGTTCCCACAGTGAAGCCCACCAGCACTGCCCTAGAGCACAGAATAAATGTATTTGTTCATGATCATCATTTACATGTCACCCTTTTTAAACAAGGATGTGGGAGGATCTTTTTCCTTATAGCATTTTATCATGCCATGATCCCACACAACACTACGGCTGACAGCCTGGATTTCAACACACAAATTTATAGTGACAATGCACAGATATTACCTTATTGTTTTCTAAGGTTTCTTTGTGTCTCGTGAGGGGGGATTTGTTTGTCTTGAAGCAATGATAATACAGCAAACACTGGATGTACACATTATAATTCAATAGAAGCTTGAGCACAGAGCTGCTTGTTAGTTTATGCTAATTTATACTAAAGAAAGAAACAAAGAAAAGGCAAAATCTACTATGATATGTACTATGCTGTCACACCTTTATGATCATTACATTTAAGAAAGGCTCACATTTTGGAGGAGAAGACGGGTAGTCATCCTTGAATAACATCCGGAGTTTGAAAAGACCTCCTTCCCATGGTGTCTGTAGAGAAATTTTACATTTACACACTTAAAAACACCAAAATCAGCCAGCAGCTTCACACTGGTAAGCAATACAATTGAATTTGGACAAAGTGTAAAATACATTACCGCTTTCTTGCCAGGAATAGCACATTCCCAATTCATGAGATTCATGGTCCCATCTGGATTTTTTGTTGGTACAGCTACAAATCCCTGAAAAAAAAATAAAAATAAAAAAATATCGAAGGTACAGTAGGTTAACTTTAATCACAACAAAACGGGTCAATCTGACCTAAATTTCCCACTTACAAATGGATGGTCCTTACGCCATGCTTTGCGCTCCTGGGCAAGCCGGCTCAATGCAATCCCAGACATTATTGGTAGCCTCCTGAAATTGTAGAGACATCAACTACATTGTTGTTATGAATGTACTAAAAACACCACCACCAGCCCCGCTCATTCACACCGGGGACTTAGATGATGCTGAGAAAGATGCTGCTGCTCAAATGAGAAAAGTGTGCTTGTGTCGGTCTTACCCACTTGCTGGCATAATAATAGTTATGGCTATTGTTGAATTACGAGTCATGACTTTAATGACAATTGAAAATACACGTATTTTGCATAAGTGACGTGATTCTGCCCCGTTAGTGCCATGAGTAACCAAACAGTAAGCTCTGACATAATACAAAACCTCGTAAACTTGGTAATAAAAAACTAATTAAAAATGTATGTTGCTAGAGCTAGTTTTCTTTACGGGTTAGCAAAATTAGCCAGCACTGTAACAAGTCAAGCATAATGTAGAAGCTCTACAAGTTTAAAACTGCCACGAGTCTAGAGTATCCATACGGATAACCTTTGTTGGTCATTTTCCCATATAAGAATTATCAAGGGAAACTTTTGTTATCAAGCAAAACTTTACCCTGTATAAAACTATGCTACACCTGCTAAAAAAGCTAACAGCCGGTTAGCATAGAAGCTAACTCGTGTGCGCCAGAACGTTGTCACAACAGGCGCTAAAACGTTAGCGCTTACACGGCCTGATGCAGCACAAAAATGCGCAATTGTGTTTGCTTTGGCCTTTGATTGGAAGAGAACGATGCTGTTGCAATCATTCTTCTCCAAATACAATATAGGAGTGAATGGACACAGAAGATGAGAAATTTCCCGGAACGGTTGAGTGACTCTTGATTCAATAAGGAAGAAGACAAAGAGCGCTAGAGCTAAATGGCGCACACTAATGCCTTACAAAACTAGCGAAAATGGCGCAAACAGAAGCGGGCAAAATGTCATAGAACAAGGCAAGTATATGGCTTGTTTTCATATACGAGGACATTCTCTTACCTTTCAATGTGGCGGCACTATGCTTTTTAATGACACTGAAGGAACTGAACGTGTTCAAATCCAGTTAAAGGTTGTAAAGTTTCCCTCCTGAACAACCACCAGCTTCGAGTCCAACCAGACGCGAGCAACAAAATGAAATAGTAAAATGTCAGGACTTCCGGTTTTGGCTTTTGTACTCGAGGAAGCTCGAAACATTTTAATTTGCTTAGAGTTAAAATTCATACACGACAGAACATCTGATTTCTCAATAAACCCAAACTTCTTGTGTAATTCGCTAGGTTCAATATGTGCCAGATGTACCTTTGACTATAAGTGCGCATGTACAAAATCAATTCCGCATTGACATATTAAACTCTCTTTACCCGTTATATATCTTTGTCTGCTCTCTCAATATTCATATATTTAAACGAAAAAAAAATGCCTTTAGAACGAAGCATAACAACCAAACACAATATTGTATTAGCTGTCCTATACCGAATATAAAAAACACCAGACAGCACATGAATTGAGTAAATTTAAGACACACTAGATGTCGCTGTTTATCAAATTATGATTTGAATATCTATTACTCAAACCACACCACAAGAAACAGACGTAAGCGCAAATATTCATGGACTTTTTTTTATTGGGTTTACATGTTATGCAATACCATAACGTTCTATATACCCATAACCTCATAGTTACTTTGCACATTGTTTTATAATTGCATAAGATCATAGAGAGTGTAGTGATATGAGAGAAATACAAATCAACATGATTGTTGTTAGTTCTAGTAATAAGATGAAACATTCACTCCCTATGATCACATTTGGATTCATATACAACCATGCATAACAGTGGTCTGTGGCTTATGACTTTAATGCAGAGGTGGGCACTTAAAAGTAGGCTACAGATTTTTATTTTAAGTATACCCATCACATTAAATGATAATCCATGGGAAAACCTGCACAAGACAACAGGCTGAGGGCCATATTTGTATTACAGGGCAAATTATTTGTAAAACATTTTCCCTGTAATACATCTACTAGACAAGGAAGTCAAATAAACATTAAATGTCATTGCAGTACAGTTTTATAAAACCTACATGAACAAACTGCTACTCTAAGCCAACATAGATCTGTCACAACTAAGACTGAGTCTGCCATTGATGGGGCAGATTGCAAGATTGTCTGCAACGCTCTAGCATAGGCCGCTAAAACTGATAATTGGTCAAAGATGTACAGATCAGTACAGATGGGAGTGCTAGCTGCAGTAAAGTCACACAAGTCAGACTTGTATTAACATGTGTGAGGGAGTGCAAGACAGTGTTAACTGGAAGGCTTCAGAATACTATAGCAAATGTAAACATAGCCTAGCTCTGACAGGAAATCCAGTCTGATTCATCCTCTCAAATATTTCACTTTAAAAGCCCTTGTGTCTTTGTGTACATATGTTTATATCAAACATGCATCTCATACTTGTCATCTCAGACTATAAAAACAGTTGTGTATTCAGCAAATGTTTGCCATTAACTAAATGATGTACAATGTGTGCCAGCATTAAGAAACAAACAAACAAACTACTCATCCCTGACACTGAGCAATGTGCACAATACACATAAGACATTGGATTTTGGTCAACCGGGGGAAAGGCAACAGTAAATGATTACCACTTGTGAATGTACGATGAACCTATAAAAACACATCAAAACCTTAAAACAACAACTCTTAAAAGTGTTTCAAAACGCACTATTTACAATGACATTACAAGCTATTAGCCATGTGCAGTGATAATTCACTGTAGTGCTGTAATGCTGCTTATAAACCAACAAATCTAAAATGCTTAGAAGAAATCTTATCTCACCCAGAACAAAAGACACTTTTAAATGTAACAGTCAACTTCATAACCAGCCAGGTTTAGCTTTGTTATTGGTATCAAAACATGTCTCAGGCATGTTCATGCTGAAAGACACTCAGCATCAATCCTTAAATCCGAAATTTGTAGACCTGTACAAACAATGCAAAAGAGAATTTAAAACTATTTTTTTCATAATCAAAGATCCAGTATAAAGAACTTCTAATGAAGTTACGCTTTCTATACAGTGTACAAAACGTGCAGTTTAAGAGTTAAATATTAATATTGATCTTGAATTATATACATCAAGTTTTCTTAGATATGATCAAAATTTCCTTCACCACTGTCTTTGAACATTTCCAGTCCTCAAATTGCCCTCAGCCCCAGAAAGGTTAATGATATTCCCTCAAGCAAAAATTTTGAATGTCACCGTAGAAACCAATCAAGAAACCAATCAAGACAATGTTCATATTTTTTCCACTGCCAAGTATCTTGGCATGACACATTTTAAACACATTTTATATTTGAACAAAATATCTCAATTTGAGAATAAGAGTGAAGGATCCACCACTGTCATTTTTTTTCCTTTTTTGTTTCAGACTAAAATATTTGTATGGGTGCCAGAAAACTTGAAATAATGCCCCCCTGTACATACAGTGGACAAAAATACCCACCCATCTCAACAGCAATACTTAGTGTCCAGTTTTTTCTATTGAGTCTGTGCCAAGACATGCTGGAAACAAAGACATGCCATAAATATAACGTGTTTTTAACAGTGTGTGTATTTACCTGCATAAATATGAACATGTCCCTTCTTAACGTCTTATTTTGTTCAAAGTTTTGATACTTGAGTTATAAAAGACCAGCCCAATCCCTTACCAGACCCTTGAGCTGAAGGATATCATGAATAAACTCAATAGATGACCCTGAGTTAATAGTTGGCCCCGTTGAAGTCGGCCACCTTTGTAGCATTAAATATCAGTAAATTACAATTCTACACTTTTCAAAGGTCCAGTTAAACAGACAGGCACAAATTGTCAGTAAACATACCTATTTACATTGAAAAATAAAAAAAGCAAATGGAGGGACGAAAAAAGACAACATAGACCCCCCTTTAAACACTCCATTGTGCCAAATGTTCTTCCATAGGGATGATATGTTTTCATCATAACACCTGGAGTTCATAATACTCTTCACATTCGAGAACCCCTTTCCTGAAGAATCTGCCGACAAGAAACAAAAGGGATTTTGGTCAATACTTTGGTCACAGTGCATCTTTAGCAGGTAAGAGAAATAAACAGGGAGCAGAGGGTTGAGTCTATGCAGCATATGGTTGTGTTCACCAGTTATTACTTATTTTGATTTTTATTTTGTGGCAATAGTCCAAAGCACCCTTTATTGAGATGAAAAAGATGCTTCTGACTGATGGACAAAAACTGAAAATGCAGCAGCTGATGATTCAGCATGGCCTCTATTAACAAAGGCAGCAGGCACAGCAGTAATTACAAGGGTTTCAATTACACTACCGAAAAACCAAAGAGCTGTTCTCATCTGATCTTAAAGACCTATTTGACCAGCTGATTCAGTGCCTTCCACAATTATGGGCATCAATGACAAATAAGCACATATTCTCATTTGAACATTTAGACTGTGCACATTTTGTTAGATTGTCAGAATGATCCAGATTCCAGTGGCCAAAAATCTCCATAATTCACAATCAGAAGTAAGGTGGGTCATAACTTCTGAGGTCAGACAGTAAAAGTTACCTTTAAAGCGGATGCCTATAATTGAGTCCTCTGTAATATGTATGCAACCAAATGAGAGCTAGACCTCGGCAGTGTAATGTGCACTGGGAGCACATGGGAAGAACAGGCCAGGGGTGAGTGCTGGAGACTGGGAGCAGTTGAGCACTCACCATCGAGTCATAAGTGCTCAACCCTAATCAGAGTCATTCATTTCATAATCTGTCTCTTCGTCCTCGCTCTGAGCAACATGCAGCATGCAGACAGCACAGAGAAAGACAAGAAAGGCATGAAGTTCAGGAAAAGAAGGAAGAAATAAAACTAATGGAGTGGGTTCAAACCAGTAAGAACATTTACAAACATTTATCCAGAGGCACTAATGCAATTTCCAACATTCCAATGAATCGAAAAGGTTTAAATTTACAAAAAAAAAAAAAAAGTCATATTTGAGTATGGGGTTTTGGTGATGTGCCCCTGGATTCAAATACAGTCTATGCAATGATTAAACAACGACCTTTAATATCAGCACAAAGCTAATTTAAACAGGCTTCATCATGTGTGGCTGCCTTCTGCGAGCTGCCCTGTGGGGACGGGCCCATGGGAGCGCGCTTCCTGCCCTTGAGAAAATGAAAGACCTTGGTTGTAGCTCTTCTAATCCACGGACCTACGCTCGGGCTAATGCCTTTAACTGGGATTAAAATAAACCTAAGAGGGAGATGTTTTGATCTTGCTTCAATGTAACATGATTCAGTCTAATTTGCATAGCTTTATACTTTAATCACTTTAATTATTACTGCTCTTCTCTGGTTGTTTCTGGGTTTCAGATGACATAATATTCTAAAGGTTTGTATTAATTTGAGATTGGGTGGGAAAAATGTTGTTATTCAGGTTTTGTGGTGTGGTTGGATCTATACAGGGTGATGATGGATGAGTCTACGATTAATCGCAATGAATGTAATAATTGTAATCGTATTTTGATACAATTTTCTGGACTACATAGATCATTGAATCAAAATGACAAAAAATAATAAAACATTTTCATCATCTCAACAGGCCTGAGATGTTGTGATGTCGTCTGAAGCCCTTCCCTTTTCTTAAAATTTTCACCACATACCCTTGAGGGAAAGACTCTCATCAATAAACCAGCGGTGTGTTTTTTGTAAATGCATTTGGTCATTTTAGCCTTCTAGCACAGAGCGTCATTCAGTGTTGTTGGCTGTGGATGTCCATGTGGGCAGTGCACTTACCTTTGCCTTCTCACTGGGCTCACTGTTTGTCCCGTATGATTGATTGTGCAGCTCTTTGGACACTACACACAGGAATTCTGCTTGGTCTTCGTTCCCATAGTTGTAAGAGGAGCCTATGCTGACCAGCTATGGAGACACAAGTATAGAAATGGAGTAGCGCCATATCAAGAACAGACAGATCATAAATTACATCCCACCGCTTTTTAATACAACCACTGGGGTTTGCAAAATATATAAAACTGTTAGGCTAAAATGTATTGAATAAAAAGCTATTGTGAATCCCAAATATTCATTAGGTGTTTGTGTCCACCTTGAGAAAGTAGACGATACAAAAAAAAAAAACACAATAAAAATAACCCAATGACATTGCAGACAGGAAGCACGGTCACTGATGTCTACAAGACCAGGAAGTGGATGTAAGGAAGCCGACATGCTGGTTGAAAAGTATTGGGTAAACTACGCCAGTATAGAACCAACGCATCTATTAGTGCTAAACCGCTGTTATATTGCCATGTAATCACAGAGCCATCAATTAGATTGCCAAATATGATTTAGAGCAGTGCTGTTTCATGACCGACTAGTTCCATGATGCAAAAGATTAAGGAATCTATAGTGGTTCCAATGCAACATCAGTGAGGGCAGTAAAGCACAGACCTTTCACTAACATATAAATATGCTAGGGTTGACAGGCATAGAAATTAAAATATGGACTGGAAATATGGACTTTCTGAATAAAAAAAGGAAATACAGAGAGAAAGGTAAGAGTTGCTGCTGACTTGCACTGCATGTTGAAGTGCAGGCAACAAGAACTCTTGTCTGTACCAGGAGCATGTCCAGACATGCTTTGCCTCATTAGCCACTCCTGAGACTTGTTGTTGTTGTTAGAAAACCCTCTCACATCGATGAAGCAAAAATAAAAGAAAAAAAGAAAGACTAAAACAGTCTTTGGAATTCCCTTCAGCCCATGGTAAACATATACAAGAAACTACTATATTTCTTGGTGCAGGTATTGAAATTAACAGCCAAATCATTCTAAAATACACAAGTATATAAACAGCTATATATGATATTCCTAGATTGTTGCAATGCAGTGAAATATTCAGACACACTACCTCCATTGAAGTAAATATCTGAATTAAATCTACATCTTAATTGGCATCCAAACAGCAGGGTACACAAGGGCAGTTTAAGTGGAAGCGGCTACATCAAAGCAAAGCAAAGCGCACGCGCACACACGCACACGCACACGCACGCACACACACACACAAACACAAACATTTGACAGTTGACATGTCTGTGAACTGTGAGCATATGTACAATAAGAAAAATTAAAAAGAAAAACAGACTGAAAAGGATGATTGTGTTGCCCATCTTTGAGCAGGCAAAAACAATCAAAAGTATAAACTAAGGGATGAGCAGCCGCTCTGTCTGCTCGGGACAGACAATGGCCACCGGGAGGTCGTGGACAACACAGGGACCATGCAGAGTTTGTGGGACACACCTCTCCGCTGTTGTTTGGCAAAGCAGACTCCTCTCCCTTCACTTCCCTTGACACAATCAGCAGAAACTCTGACTGGTGGGCTCGCCCGTACCCTATACTGACAAGCTGCAACAACCAATCAGAGCACAGAGGGGATGCTCGGATCACGTATGCAGACACTGAGAAATGCTGTTTGGTATTTTCCCTGAAATGTCTAGAAATGTCCTATTGGACAAGTGAACATAGCCGAGTGGATGAGGCACAGAAATGGGCAGCAGAGGCTTAAAGCTTTACCTGCTCAAACTTCCAGCCGTCTGACATGGTCGACACCATCTGGGTCAGCTCCTCCTCCTGGCACTGCAGCACCCGGTACACATGCTTCACCGGGACCTGAGGTGGATTACAGGAGGATCACAAACCAAATGTCCACAGACTGTCACTAGCACACATAGGCTCCACTGCGCTCACTCACCTGTGAGGTTTTGCAGTCACGTTCCCTGATCTTGTCCTTTATCAGCTTTATTAATGATGTGATGTTGTAGAACTCTGCTTCTTCAAGAACACCTGCAAAAAAATAACATGTGATACAGCTTGTCAAATATTTTTGCTATGGTCGGAAAATATTACAAAGCTATTTTTATTTTCAATAGCAAGTTTCAATAGCAATACATGGATGATGCAAGACTGCATTTGTCAAAGTAGTTCACAGTGTGGGCCTCACCGAATAGACACAATGAACTTTTATCTTTGGTAGAATAAAATGCTTAATAAAAGAAATTTATATCATTTCAAACACACAAATGAATAATTTGTGACCACCTAAACCTTACCCTCTTCTGCAAGGTCTCTGTTGAGCACCAGTTTACCGTGCCTTAGGTAGTTCAACACCGGGCCAAAGTATGTGGGGTCTCTGTCGATGAGATAGGCACCAGTTTCATCCTAAAAGGGCCGAAGAAAGAGCAGTTAATGACCAATAGAACAACATCCCATGCGAGGCAATTATGGGGATGATTGCTGTTCTTAACAGCAACAATAAAAGGAATAATAAAGAAATAAAATAATAATAATAATTTGTTTTATTTAGCCCAGTATCCATATTATTATTATTTATTATAATAATGATATCAATGTAAGTTGAGATTTAGACTTCTTCTGTTTCTTTTTCCTTTAAAAGAAAAGATTTGTATTAAACTATGCGTCACTGTGGAGAGTCCATTTAAAACAATGAGCTGTTGGCGACTAAAGCCTGAGGGATGAGAGTGACTGATTCTCTGTACAGACTGACATATCACTTTATGCTCCCATAGGACCTGGATTTGATCCTGATTCTCCCTCACTGGGTATTCCCCTATTTCTGTAAGCTCTGATTAGACCGCTATTGTCTCTATGGGAGAGGGTGTTAAACAATTAGAGCAGAAAAAAAGATTTGGAACAGCAGCAACCAAAGATACCAAAAGGATGTCTGAGAATGCACGCAAGAGTGTTTAAAGGGTGGGAAATTAAAATTATTCTATAACTTCAGAACAAGGACGTTTCATTTCATGACAATGATTAGGGTTAAGACATGAACTCAACATTATTCTCTCTAGTGATGAGCGGTGGTCCCAGAGGTCTCCTTTTGAGATGACACTCCAAACTCATTTGGCCGCTCTCCTTTTGACAACTAAAATTATCTCTCACATAGAGCCCAGTGGATTTATATCCACTATATATTTCTGTACTCCCTCTAGCTGTAGCCCAGTATAGTTCAAATCAAACCACAAACCACACCGCATATTAGTAATGGCCTGGCCTTGACACCTGCAGCAAATATACTATGTGTATGTCAAATACAAAAAAAAAACAAAAAACTTGCATGATTATGCTGAATTAGGAGTATTTAAGTTCAGAATTTGCCAGAATATACAGAAGGTTAGTTGTGTGTGTCTTATTAGATTTGCTCATTTTCATCTCTTCTAATCATTTGTTTATGGTGATGTAGAGATGAAGCAGTGGTGGTAGTGGCAAAAGCAGCAAAATTATTTGGATTTGTGATATTGAGGGATACCTTCCTCTTTTATAATTGATGACCTAAACTTGAATGTACTGCATATATATATATATATACTGCAAAACAATCACAGTTTTGCACACAGCAAACTTTTTAATTATAAACAAAAGACAGTCCCTGGAGCCAGGTTTGGATTCACAGAGCGATGAACTTTGGTCTGTGAGGCAGACAGAAGGGGAACTGTGTTGAGTTCATCTGTATTTAAACTGACAACTGCATTATATAAATAAATACATTTTCAACTTGACAAATACTATTCTGAGGGCTGTCCTATTCATGGGTTCGTATTCTACGATATATTACAATTTTTAAAGAAACAAATACATTTCAACTTATTTCAATAATACAATAATCAAAAACATATTTTTTTAATAT
>JACM01015555.1:0-11404 GCA_000787095.1 Periophthalmodon schlosseri | reverse complement strand
GAGGAGCAGCGGCTCTACCCCGAGCTCTTCACTCTGATCTCTAAGGGAGCGCCCAGCCACCCTGTGGAGGAAACCCATTTTGGCCGCTTGTATCTGCGATCCTGTCCTTTCGGTCATTACCCAAAGCTCATGACCATAGGTGAGGGTAGGAACGTAGATTGACCTGTAAATCGAGAGCTTTGTGACTCAGCTCCTTCTTTACCATGACAGTCCGATACAACGTCCAAATCACTGCAGATGCTGCACCGATCCACCTGTCAATGTCACACTCCATCCACCCCTCACTCGTGAACAACAACAACGACCCCGAGATACTTGAACTCCTTCACTTGAGGCATGACTCACCACCCACCCGGAGAGGGCAAATAAATATATAAAGTTCATTTAAACATTAAAAACAGGAGCAGGGGTGAGTAAAATCTGTTACAAGATTATTAAATTGGGTTTCCAGTTTTGCTTGTCCTTGAAATATATTCCATTTTTGTGAAGCTAAACAGCCAAAAGCCTTTTCCCATCTCTGGTGCTGCAGCTAGACCTTAGAAGAGACAACTGTCTGGTGTCAGGCAGTTGGTTTCCCATGATTCTTAGTAACAATGCACCTGATTGGACAAAAAAAGCCGAATTCGCTGTCAGTAAGGTCTCTTTTGGTATTAGTTATTACAGAACAGATCACAGTCTCCATTTTGTTCTTATTTAGCAGCTTTTACCACACAATGCATGATGTAAATGTAAATGCGTTTCACCTCAAAGCACTTTACATCAAGGAACCACACCAGTGTACACAGACAGGGGCGAGGTGGGTTAAGTGTCTTGCCCAAGGACACAACGACAGCGTTCATCCATCTCTACGTCACTTCAGATCAGTGCACAAACGCTCTACCAACTGAGCCACTGTCGCCCATGTAAAGAGCATCTATCTTGACAAGAATAAATGAACATCAGGTACATGTGTTCATGGGTTTCAGTTACATTCCTTTTGTTATGCAATGCTGTAAACTGCTCAGGAGTACTCCACATTTGGAGCGAGGCAGCACCAAGCTGGAGGGGGAGGTTATTTGTTATTTCAATGGGAGAAACCGGAGCACCCAGAGAGCAAAGGAAGAACTTGACACTTCACTAGCAGCCTATTCACAACACAGGCAATAGTCACATTTCAAACACTTTTAACATGTTTTATTTCAATAGATTATTTTTCCAGACCAAGATTTAGTTTGTTTTCGTCCCTGCTCACTAGCGCCTCAGAGTGGTCATGTGATGTTAATGTGACGTGTCCGGTCAGCTGAGGAGGAAATTGAAATACGAAAACGTGCCCACGGGACTTTAAACCGGGACGAGGTGGCCTTTTTACTGTCACACACCTGGGTCCTGAAGAAGTCGGACTGCAGATGGCGCTGTCGTCCTGCCTCCACCGGTAGGAAGACAGCGCCAAAACCTGTTTAAATCAACTGACCGGACACGTCACAGCAATATCACGTGACCACTCTGAGGCGCTAGTGAGCAGGCCAAACTGTCAGGGATGAAAACAAACTAATCCTTAGTCTGAAAAAAGAAAAAATGAACCTCGATGTAGTATAGGGCTGGCAGGGTACCACATGAGTTGACACATTTTTAAAGCAGAACTAAGTAACATTTTTACCTCATGAAACATCTTTGTAAGTCTATGTCATGGTTAAACATGTATTTTTGGGGTGTTCAAAGCAAACGTCATCTCTCTCTTCCTCTTTCTCTCTCTCTCTCTCTGTTGTCTCTGTGCAGAAAACCAACCTTCCAATATGGTGGACATGACCGAAAGAGAGTTCTCCTGGGAAACCGGCCCTTTTTAAAATATTTGGCAACATTATGAGTCTGTTGATCCTGTTCCCTGACCGTTTCTTCTCGTAAGGGAGCTGTAGGGGGAGCTCTATCGCTGAAAGTTACTCAGTTCTGGTTTAAAATAGATTTTCAGCCCCAAAGGCTTTATAATGTTGGACTCTTGGAGCTGTTGGTTTGAAGTTGGTTTCTCTGCTCACACAAGTTTAACTCATGTCAGCTGTGAAGAACAGGGCATGCTGGGTATTAAAACAGTCAAGAACATGTTGTCAGCAGATTTGAACTGGGGTCCATTAAACGATCAGCTGGCGCATTCACACGACTTTTCAACACACAATCCCTTCATTATAATTCAAGCAGTGTAGTTGTGACTTCTTTTTAGGGACCCCTGAGGACCCCCTGTAAAGTTGAGGTTTCACTTAGATCACTGGGGTATCTAGGCTATAAATACCAGCATGTTTGGAGGCAGATGACTTAGAAGAGAAACTCAAGCCATTTTCATTACTCACACGGCATCCTAGTGTAGTTAACCCCATCACACAGCTAAAGCTCAAAGTCTACAGCACATGGGCAGATTAGGTGTCAGGTCAGAACCATAGACTGTGTAAAGAAGTGGACTAAGTGAGTGTGACGTCACCCACAGCTTTCAGCTCCAGTCAAATGAAGCTCATCGAGGCTGGAGCAGTTATAGGGGCCAATTTGGAGCCGAGTTCCATGTTTGTAATTCCGACCGTGAGTATCATAGCAGCCAAAGAGCCAATCTGGAGCGAAGCTGTTGAAGGTAACGCCCCTTCCCGCTCGCACCGCTGGTTTAGCAGGGAGCGGGCGCTTAGCAACGCTGTCAATCAAACCTGTTCCTAACACTAGCAGCAGCAACCTCGGGAAAAGAAGGCAGCTGATTTGTCTGTTATTAATGTTCATATCTTGATTTACGGACACAATAGTGAAATAAAAACCCCAGGATCATGTAGAGCGGGTTAATACGAACATTTTAAGACCAAAATGACAAGGCTCACTTTAGGAGTTACAAAGAGAGGGGCCACAGTTTTTCAATGTAAAGTGAATTGGAGCCAGAGTTAATGGAGCCAGAAGCGCACCCATGATCACTTTTTATTTTGGAATATAGAGTCTACGGTCAGAACTCTCACTTTCACTTTTGACTCTTCTACACTTTGTAGATAAACCTGTCACTCCTTCAGATCCTCCTGTTGTGTTCAGGTGCCGTCCGTCTTGTACACTGCATGTAACCTCTGACCTTAACCAACCCTTAGAAAGATCTATGGCAGCCTCCATGTGTCGTCCCCACACAAGGCCCAGAGAATGAACAGAATGAAAAAAGTCACTGCAGGTTTTCATGTTTTTCTAATTATTACTAGATGTAGTGGAATAGTACTGGGGTAAATACTTGTCCTTGCATTTTGGATAGAGTTTTCGGTGTTGACACATAGCCTACTGTAGTGATATTAGTTTTAGAACTAAGGGGGGAGCCCAAAATTGGACCCTCTTCCTATTCATTTATATTTAGAGAGGGGCCCATGTGAGGCTTCTTGCCCCGGACCTCCAGCTTTCTGTCGACGGACCTGAAAGTTCCTTTTTTTTTTTTCCCACAAACTGACACTTAGCTAATCATAACTATTGTGCCATTTAGACAGGCTTTGGCCTTGGTTAACATTATGGTAGCTAGCAGTGGTGGACGAAGTACTCAGTTTTGTTACTTAAGTAAAAGTACAGATACAGAGGTAAAAAGTTACTCAAGTAAAAGTATCACAAAAAATCTACTAAAAGTATTTAAGTACCTATTTAAAAATGTATTTTAAGAGTAGAAAGTATTTCACACAAGTGTTGTTAAAGTGTAAATGTAGTGATATTGATTCAAAATGAGACATATTTTGTTCAGCAGTAACAATATGAATCAGTTTCTTCATTTTTCTTAAGAATTTTGTGTATTTATTTTTGTTTTGAAAACTTTAGTCAGGATGTTACCACGAACATGCTAAAAATAACCCCTCAAATCATATAAAATGTACTTTATTAAATGTACTTTTTTTGTAAAAGTAAAAAGTATCCACTGTAAAATGTACTTAAGTAGAATTTTTAGGGATCTGAACTTTACTTAAGTGCAGTACTTTACTACTTTTACTTTGTTCCGTTCCACCACTGGTTGCTAGTAACAATTATGGACTTACTTATGTTATATCTGCTGCCCATGTCCAACCAAGTCAACCATGTAAAAGTATAAACTTCACCAAAATTAGAAAGAAAGAAAGAATACACAGAGTACACAGGGTTTGAATAAAATCTGAAATATCATGATGAGTATTGTAATTTTGTATTGTAATGTGTCATCTTTAAATATTTGTAATTCCAGTCTTGAGCCGTCTTTGGCACTTGGTCCAGTCATCGTTGGGCCTTTGAATAGAGAAAAATGCAGGAAGTTTGTGAGCTGGGGTCAGAGCAATGGTCCAGCTCACTCCAAAACTTAAAAGGCTGATTTATGTGGGTTAAAATGCCTTGAATGGCGTCAGCGTTCCTTATCTCCGAGCCCAAAGGAAACACACATCAGACCTAAACTTTTATGTTTTCCATAAATTCTGACCTACAGATAAGGAGAAGGCAGTAGTGAGAAGAAGTAGTACCTCATATGTGTAGTACTTCATGTGTAGGTGATGATGTACTACAGTATGAGCCAAGCCAGAGGTGGACTTATACTTATACACACTCACATTTTAAAAAGGGTCGTATGGAGCAACTTTCATTAACTAAATGCAACCTAAATTAAAAGTCCAATGTGTAACTTTTCATGTGGAAGGTCTGCCACCTGCTTATGGAGTTATTGTTTTGATTGTAAAGTTCAGTGGTGGAACGTTAACTAAGTAAAAGTAGTAAAGTCCTGTACTTAAGTAGAATTTTTAGGTATTTGTACTTTACTTAAGTACATCTCACAGTGGATACTTTTTACTTTTACGTCACAACACTTGAGAGCAGTTCTTGTACTTTCTACTACACTACATTTTTGAATGGACTGAAAGCAGTATCTGTACTTTCTACTACACTACATTTTTGAACTGGACTGAAAGTAAAAAGTACTTTTTGTATGATTTGAGGGGTTATTTTTACTATGTTCGTGGTAAAAATAACCCCTCGAACTAAAGTTTTCGAGTTCAAGCTTCGACTTTGAGCAAACAAAAATAAATACACAAATACATAAATACAAGTACATTTTTAAACAGGTACTTAAATACTTTTACTTTTTTAAACTTTTTGCCTCTGTATCAGCACATTTACTTAAGTAACAAAATTGAGTAGTTCACCCACCGCTGGTAAAGCTTAATGCTAAAGTGTGTAATATATCTGCGTATCCATGGGGACAACCAGGTGACGCTACCAGGCCAAGTTACAGGTTGGATCTGTGGAGTGGTGACCCCAGCTCACAGTAAGCGTGCATGTTTTACAAGGCGATAAAAACCTCTGTTACTGAATAAACGCAAGACAGATACGTTTAATGCCACACTAAGGAACATGCCCTCCACCCAAAAAAGTGACATAATGCCTCTTTTATGTAAAACTTCATGAGAGCTAGACAAAGCAGACACTAAAGAGTGCTAATATGGTACGCTGTAACATAAACCTTGTATTATCTTGAGTTTAGTGGCTTAAAGACGTCACAGCCAGACACTGTTTTGTAATGCAGCACTTTGAAGCGAAGGGCTGTTTGATGTTCTGGTAAGTCATGACTTAGGTGACGACATGTAAAAATCCTCCATCAGCAGCCTGCCAACAGCACAGGAAGTCCTCTCTGACACAAGCCACACTGTTAGCACACCAAATTAGCTCTGTGTATTTAGGTACTGCATTGATCCAAACGCCTGGGTTGCACCATTAGGAGTATCATTTCTAAGCCCATTTCAGAAGCTTTCATTTGTCTTGCAACAAGATCTTATTATCTCACTTTGAAATCAGATTATTATAAATCCCATTGCAAGAAAGCAGACACATTTAGAAAGATTTTGGCTGAGTGTTTTGGTTTTGGCTGGAGTTCTTAAATGCTTACTGTAAGAAATAACATCACATGGAACGGATTGATCTCCATAAGACTTGAATGGGAGGTTCAGATACTTCCCTGCTGATAATAATAAAATAATAAAATTAAATGTGTTTTAAACGCTGAGTTGATTTGCTTCCATTGTGTGTGCTTTTGGGTGTGTTTTCAGTCAGTTTTATAAAAATTACAAAGCACAGCGGCCGCCCACTGCTCCACTGCATTAAAGGGTCTGACGCATAAGACACATTTCTCTACAGCATCAGCCACAGACTGTATATATAAATGGACATAGCTAACCTGTTAGCTGCTGTGTTCCAAATAAGAAGTGATCATGGACGCGCTTCCGGCTCCATCGACTCTGGCTCCAATTCACTTTCTATTGAAAAACTGTGGCCCCTCTCTCTGTAACTGCTGCTGTCAGACTCCTCAGTTTGGTCTTAAAATGTTCGTATTAACCCGCTCTGCATGATCCTGGTATTTTTATTTCACTATTGTGTCCGTAACTCAAGATATTAACATTAATAACAGACAAATCAGCTGCTTTCTTTCCCAGAGGTCGCTCCCGCTAGCGTTAGCAACAGGTTTGATTGCTTCTTTATACAGTCCATGGCATCAACAAAGTATCCCGTACCTGAATTACCTCAAGTCTGAAATATTTGCCTCATACAGGTACATTGTGTCACTTTTCTGGTGGAGGGTTTGCTACCTGCTTATTTCTATAGAGACGCCTGGAATGTTCTACAGTATGGCATAAAACCCTCCCAGGTGACACTAGGCTAAGTTACAGGTTAGATCTGTGGAGAGGCTCGTGAAAGAAATGCTATAGAGATACATTTAATGCCATACTGTGGAACATTTCAGGCAGAGCAACAACATCTCCATAGAGACAAGCGTTATGGCGGACCCTATAGCAGAAAGTTCCACAGTGCAAGTTTAAACACACCTTGTAACACCTCTCTGCTTGAGTTGGAATCGTGTTGAGCCAATGCAGAGCTGAGTCTATTGATGACGGACACACAGGGACGATTTGTGACAGGATCATGTGGGGCCTATGCCAGTAAGAGGCAGGAGCAGAGGAGCATTGTGGGTGCGGTGTCTGTGCAGAGAGGTGGAGGTGTCGGCCAATGCGCAGGAAGTAAATAACCCTCCCCCTCTTCCTGTTTTGTCCTGTCTCTGTCTGCTGTCTGCCTCTGGGACATCCTGCACAGCTCTGCCCCCTCTGAGACGCACACTTGGACTTTTTGTCTTAAACGGCACTATGCAGCTTTTCAGGTGAAGGGTCTGCCACCTGCTTGTCTCCATGGAGATGTTATTTCCACAGAATGGCATTAAACTTGTATATCTGGCATTCGTTCAAGTGTTTTGTATTCCTCAGAAATACCTTGAAAAACATGCATTCTTAGTGTGAGAGGATTCACCTCAGAGTTGACCTGTAGTTTGGCCTGGTGGGGCCACATGCTCGTCTCCATGGAGAATTTGATGAGATTGATGAGATACTGCGGAACATTCAAGGTGTCTTCATGGAGACAAGCCCTCCACCAGAAATCTTAATGTCAAGTGTGTTCTTGTTTTTTGCCCCAGATGAAATGTTTTGCCCCAGATGAAGATAATTTTTATGTTCAGTTTTGCGTCTGTTCTGATTCAGTTTAAACATTTCTACAGTATTTGACTCCTGCAAGATCCATTATGTTACACTGAATATAAAGTGGTTGGTATTAGCACATACCCCATGAATACATTTACTTTTTAACAGGCCTATTGTAGCCCTTGTATTAACTGTATACTTTTTTGCATTCCATTTGCCGTTCTTGCACTTGCTGTTGCAAAACTGGAATCTCCCCATAATAAAACAGACAAATGAAGGAAATGTTTTTGAATTTTTAGCTATTTGGATCAAAACCAAGGCTCCCATTAAGCTCAATAGTATTAACTGTTAGTACCACACCAAAACTCATCTGGCGTTTGTTTAAAGCAAACCTTTAACGCAAAATGGACTTTTCAGCGCTTTTAACCATGTTATAGTTGTTTCCCCTCAACATTTACTCACCTGAAGTTGTATTTGGAGTGATTCACGTACACACCCACTTTGACGTACGCACTTCGTTTTCCAGTTTTATTTTCTTAATCGGTGATACTCGTGGGATTCTGCAGCGTCGCATAGTCATTTTGCCGTTTCCCGTTTCCCGTTGGGCACCGCAGTTTTCTAACGGATTTGTTTCTTTTATTAAGTCGTTTTAGATGAATATTGTGATTTAAAATGTGCAAATTATAACTTAATGATCCACGAGTGTCACAGATTAGAACTGACTCCTTGAGCTCGAGACAGCCTTTTAAACCCCTTTATTAACCAACAAATACGTTATCTCTGTGAGCTTGTTTTTACTACACGACCTCATGCTACCGCTCTCGCTAGAATCAACAACATGCTAGCAAGTCCCAGCATTCACCTCTGATCCACATGGAAACAGTAGCCTGAAGGGAAAAATATAAAATTGCTACGAGAGCTGAGCAGTGCCTCGGAGCAAAGGTAATTAACACTGACACAAACTGCTCTCCAAGTGTCAGAGCGGTGTTATTATCTCCTCTGTGTAACTGCAAGACAAGACCGTAACACAACATTACGTGTGAAACGCATCTCTCTTACACGTAAAACACATCTAGACCGACACGTTGGGCTTGCACGAGGTGAGGAGACGCCAAATTGAAATAGTGTCTGCTTGTTTCGCCGTCTCATAGCTGCGTGTTTTAACTTGATATTGTGTTGCTCTGGTGTAGCCCTTTGCATAGTAACCGCACACCTGTCAAAACCATTTGTCACGCACCAGAGACGTCTAATTACAGATTTAATGAGTAAGTTCTGAAGTCTGCAAGTGCAAAGTCCAATAATAAAAGTATGATTCACGCTAGCTTCCTGTTATACGTGTTTATGTGCTCAAAGACTGTGTTCTGTCTAGCACTTTAAAGGGCTCATATTACACTATTTTCTGACCTATGTCCTAATGTTGTTTCCTCGTCACAAACAGACCTGGAGTTGTGTTTTGTTTCATTCACACACGTTTAACACACAAACCCTGCATATTTAGGCAGATTTTTCTCTCAAAAGAAAACACTCCTGTTCCACCTTGTGATGTCATGTGGTAATACAGGAAGTGCACCACTGCGTTTTTAAACTCCATACACCTTCACTAAAATCATTTGGATGATTTCAGCTGTAGAATTGCCAATCTCTGCTGAACTAAAGGTAAAAGGAGCTGTTAACGTGAAAACTACCGCTTCATGACATCACGAGGTGGAACAGATCATTTTGAGCTTTGGAGATGTAGACAGACTAATAATAAAGTGTTACTCAAACATGTGTGAGTGAAACAAAACACAACTCCAGGTATGTTTTTGAGGAGGTAACAGCGTTAGAACATGACTTACAGCTCACGAGACTCCATTTTGAACCTTTAAGGAGCAAGCAAATTTTGTATGTGTGTATTTAGTCCATGCTGAGTTATGAAACGGGTAAAACAGTCACAAGTTCATCTATGTTGAATAAACGTATTGGCCAAATGACAGTGTATCCTTCCTACGCATATGCCTCAGGTTAGACGGCAAAGCAACAACACATGTGAGATGAATGGCTTGTGTGTGCTCATTTTGAACCCTGATTGCCAGACACTCTTCATTATTCACAAACTGAGAAAAGGTCACTTCTGTCATGGACTAAAGTGGTTTAAGCTAAGTCCACATGTGACCCGCCGTCTCTGCCAAAACCAGGCCCAAAGTTCAAGTGCAAAACATGATTTTACCACTCCATCATGTCTCCCCATAATGACTCCTCTCACATGAATCATACTTATTAGAGTTTTTCAAAATGTCACTCGTACGTTTACTCCTAAGTGCAATCAGCGGCACCGGGGGGAGCCAGTGGTTTCAGTGGGACAATGCATGGAACGGATCTTCTGGCCATAGATGTTAAAATAGTTTCATCCCACAGTGTTAACAAAATTTGTTCATTTATAGATTTTTGCAAGTAGCTATAGGCCTGTGGTAAGAGAGAAGAGCTTTTGATCTGGTTTGATCCGGTTTGATTTGATCTGGTTTGATCTAGTTTGTTTCATTCAGTCATTGGCTTGTGCTGGTGTTGCCTGTTGTACTTCTACCCTGTTTTTAAATGAGCGTGATTGACAGGTGGATTAGCCAATCGGGAACAGGCAAGGTCCGCCTGTATTGTAAATAATAGAAGAAAAAAATACATCACGGGGGCTGAAAAACATGGCGGATTTCTGCAGAATCAGTGGGCGAAGTCTAAACTCTGTTAATCTGAGGTGAGAGAAATGTGATTTTATTTGTAAATCATAGACCATCATTGACCAATGAGCTTGTTTGTTTCAACCGCGTCACTGAAGTAAACAGATATGATTGGACGATCACGTTTGACCCGGCTTGAGACACAACAGAGGAGGTGGAGACCAGACTGATATCAATTTCTATAAAAAATACAGTGTGAGATCGTTCTGGATTTGCAAGGCAAGTGCTGGTGTGTAGTTTAATCCAAATTGGTGATGTAAAGTTAAGTTCTGGTCCACATTTTGTCCCTGTATGGAAATATGTCCTTTGCATTTGACCCATTCTTCAATGCTAGTGGGGCAACCTGTCAGGAGCAGTGCATTCTGGGACACATTTTTGTCAGGACTACCTTAGCTGGAGGATTTTGCCTTCAGTGCATGATTTGGGTCCATGGAAAACCCATCCAGAAACAGGGAGAAACGTGCAAACTCTGCACAGAAACACCCAGGGAGTCGAACCCACAACCTTCTGGCTGCAGTGAGAGTGCTGACTTTTTATCTCGTTAAGAAGTCCATATGTTTGGTTTGGACCTACAGAATTCCTGCTTTTGTCCAGCACATTTCGTGTTCTGTAAGACCCTTGCAAAACTTGGCCTGTAAAAGTATATTTTTCTCAATCACAGAAGTAAAGCCTGGAGTAGTAAACACGTGCTGACATTGTGCTCTTAAGCAGATGTACGGTGTGTTTCACTGGGATCCGTCCCAGTGAAGTGTCCCGTGTCAAGCCAAGCCTTCACAGAGCGCTGCAGCTCCGGGTTCTCTCCCCCTGTCCCCCTCTCCCCCTGTGCCCCCCCCCCCCCCCCCCCCCCCCCCCCCCGTCTTCTCTGCCAATCCTATCCCCTTTCTCCCCCTCTCCACTCCTCTCCTCTCCCCCTCCTTCCCCTTGTCTTCTCTGCCAACGCTACCCCCCTCTCTTCCTCCTCCTCTCCTCTCCCTTTCCACTCCACTCCACTCCCTACTCTCTTCCCTTCTCCCTCCTCTCCCCCTTCTCCTCTTCCTCATTCCTTCCCCCCTCCTCTCTCTTCACCATCCCTCCTCTCTCCACTCCTCCATTCTTTCTCCTCTCCTCTCTCTCCTCACTCCACTCCTTTCTCTTCTCTCTCCTTCTCACTCCCGCTCCCCCCCTCCTCTCCACTCCCCTGCACCCTCTTCTACCCTTCCTCTTTCTCCAACGCTCCTCTCTCCTCCCCCCACCCTCTCTCCCCCCACTCCCCTCTCT
>KN479041.1:0-10944 GCA_000787095.1 Periophthalmodon schlosseri | reverse complement strand
AAGAAAATAAAACTGGAGAAGGAAGTGCGTACGTCACAGTGGGCGTGTCACAGTGGGTATATACGTCACGGTGGGCGTGTACGTCACGGGGGACATGTATGTCACAGTGGGCGAGTACATCACGGTGGGCACGTACGTCACAGTGGGCAAGTCACAGTGGACGTGTACGTCACAGTGGGCGCACAGTGGGCGTGTACGTCACGGTGGGCGTGTACGTCACAGTGGGCGCGTACGTCACAGTGGGCGCGTACGTCACAGGGGCGAGTCATCAACGATTAAGAAAATAAAACTGGAGAAGGAAGTGCGTACGTCACAGTGGGCGTGTCACAGTGGGTATATACGTCACGGTGGGCGTGTACGTCACGGGGGACATGTATGTCACAGTGGGCGAGTACATCACGGTGGGCACGTACGTCACAGTGGGCAAGTCACAGTGGTCGTGTACGTCACAGTGGGCGCACAGTGGGCGTGTACGTCACGGTGGGCGTGTACGTCACAGTGGGCGCGTACGTCACAGTGGGCGCGTACGTCACAGCGGGCGAGTCACAGTGGGCGTGTACCAGTGGAGGTAAAACGGGGTAAATTGGCAAAATGGTGTCTTGAAAAGTGATTAAAGATTTACTCAAACATGAATCACTCCAAATACAATGTCAGAGGGTCAATGGTGAAGGGAAACAACTATAACATGGTTAAAAGCTCTGAAAAGTCGGTTTTGCAGAATAGGTCTGATTTAACCTTTTGAGAGCCTGAAATGCTAAACTAAGAATCATAGACATTAATGTAAATATTACTTGAATAATTGCAGTATTTGCTAATTGCTTATGGAAATGTCATTTTCTATTCATTCACCCTTTGATTTTGCAGATGGCGTCTGGCGAGTCCAATGAAGACACAGAAGTGTACAACATCACTCTAAGCACTGGAGATGAGCTGACACTGATGGGCCAAGCTGAGATCCTTTACGCCAAGTCCTCTAAGGAAAAATCACGATTCAACACGATATTTAAAAAGATCGGGAAGCTAAACTCCATTAGTAAAATCTGCAGAGGAAAGATGCCATGTTTGATCTGTATGAACCACCGAACCAATGAAAGCATCAGCCTGCCTTTCCAGTGCAAAGGTCGCTTCAGCACGTGTAGCCCTTTGGAGCTGCAGATGCAGGACGGGGAGCACACAATTAGAAATATTGTTGAAAAAACGCGTCTTCCAGTTAATGTTACCGTCACGAGCAGCCCGCCCCGAAATCACCACGACCTCCATCTCATCCGCGAAGGTCATCGGTACAAACTGGTCAACATTCAAACTAAAACCGTTGTGGTTTGCTGCGTCTTACGACGCAACAAAATTATCCCAATTCACTTCCATTTTCAACCTTCAATGCCCAAGTTCATTGTCCCAGAAGAGCTCCTGCAGGGCGAGTTATGGCTGGACACAATGGTGCATCGATGGTTTTCGTTTTGTCAAGAGCAGTTTGATATCGACGACTACTCGAGAGCCGTTCGGGATGTTCGTACAGATTGGACTGATGATGGCAAAAGCCCGAAGAAAAGCACAGCGAACGGGAGTGGAAGTGTTAGCAGCGGTAGCAATTCAAATGGGTGTCCAAATCACATGCACGTCCCCAGTTCGTTAACATACGCCCGGGATGAACTAACGCAATCCTTCCATCGCCTTTCTGTGTGTGTCTACGGCAGCAACTTACACGGTAACAGTGAAGTCAATTTACAGGGCTGTACCACTTTATGTGGAGACTGGACACTGCTCCCGTCCGACAGCATCACGTCCGAATCGGGAGACAGCGAGCACTTATTCTCCGAGCTTTTGGAGAGCACAAACCAGCCCCCTGCCCTCCACAAGTCAGACGTCCCCTATGAAGAGTTATGGTTGGATCGAATGGGAACTCAAATGCCCAAAACATCTGAAGGAATAAGAGGTATTAATAACAGTTGTAGTACGTCAGGTGCCCTCCCGTACCCAGGCCCATGCGCCCTCAGTGCAATAACCAGTTTGGATGTTTCTCTTACACCACCACCAGTGCCACCCAAATCTGAAGCTGTAAGTATTACAATGTTACTAGTTACACTGATTTTAAACAAATGTGTAATTTACATTTACAAAGGAGCATACAAGGTTTATATGTTCCACTGTAAAAATAAAGATAAATAATAAAAAAATATGTTGGTATTGGTAAAAAAAACTATCTATTTTTTCAACACATTATATTATGCCATGGATTTAAAATATTTATATTGGCCCTAACATCAAGACAAGACAATTTAAATGGATAACTAAATAAAAAGTCATAGGGTCTAGATCTGGGGTCGGCCTTTAACGCCCAAAGAGTAATTTGGACCCGGGTTCCACGGAAAAGAAAACACTGGGAGCCGCAAATACTTTTTGACATCTAAAATGAAGATAACACTGTATATATTGTTTTTTTTTTTTTTTACCTTTGCGCTTTGTATAAACAACTATAGTGCTGCAAAATATCTGCATAAATATTTATTTTACTTGGTTAATGGGACTTCAGCACCTGAACCTCTGCACAGCGTCTGCAAATCGGGGCTGTAGAAGTCACTTTCATTTTTACGCAGGACTGTAAGCTGTCGTCTGTGAGGCGTGAGCGGTGTTTGTTTTGAACATAGTTCATGGTGGAGAATAGCTGCTCACGTACCTATGTGGATCCGAAGATCGACAGGACTCCAAATGCAAATATTTCTCGAAACATTTATCGGATAAGTGCACGACGTTTTGGTGGGTAAACCAGCTCCCGTTAGTGTGACGCTTATTTTGAGTGATGAAAAATAATACATTTTAATATTTTAATATTTCAAGATCACAATAATCTTCCAATGTAAACTACAATTTAAAAAAAGAAGAACTAACACAAAAAAAATACATTTCAATTAAATGTATTATTTATTTTCCCAAGCCACGCGGAGCCGCAGTGTAAGGATGAAAGCCGCATGTGGCTCCGGAGCCGTGGGTTGCTGACCCCTGATCTAGAACCTTTCTGAGGGTTTAAAATTCAGCACATAAAAAATCTAGCTTTGTTAAAAAATATATAATGTGTGATTTGTACTACTGTCATGTCTTTGTAATCAGGGTGGAAAAAGTCTTATCAGGTTCACTCGTCTGTAGATGCAGCAGAAATATTAAACTTTAATCTTTTGAGTGATGATGTTTTTCTAATATCTTTTCCTCCACAGGTCAAAGAGGAATGTCGCCTTCTGAATGCTCCTCCCATCCCTCCTCGGAGCTCAAAGCAGATGCCCATTTTATCCAAACCTCGACAACAGGAGACCCGCTCTCCAAGTCCCACTCTCTCCTACTACTCCTCTGGTCTACACAACATGTACGGCTCAAAACGCCCCAGTCAAAACGTTGGACACACTTTTTCACTTATAGTTCTTCTTTAGTTATATTACATTACACAATTATTTGCATTGTGGATTTTGGAATGTAGTAAACAAAAGATGAACTCAAAATAACTCTTAGAACTCTTAAAACCGCTGCGTTGCACTTTTGCCATTTCGTGACCCTGACGTGGCACAGCTCTGAAGTGAAAACCATTTCATGTTCATTCTTCACGGCTCATTGAGACAAGGCCAAGGGTTTGCAAAGGGTGGCTGATGTCTCCTGTGTGTGTATAAAATGCAGAAAGTAGTACTTAAATATAGTAGTAGTAGTAAGTAAAGTAGTAAACAAAATACATAAAAACAAAATTGTAAACAAAATAGCAAACAAAAATACATAGAAAAAGGTGTGTAGATTATGTTATAAAGCACTTTACGTCTGAGCTGATCCAGGGGGTTCAGAGTGAGGAAAAATTAAGACTGTTGCCATAGCAATTAGCAAAACAAATAATTACATCTTTTGAATGGGGAAATGTCCTACTACTAAACTACTATACGATTTACTACAGCAGTTAATACTTAATAATGAAGTAACAAAGGTTATAGTGGTAAAAAGGCCGAGAGGACGACATGAAGTCAGTAGTGAAAGAACTATGGGGAAGGTTAGGGTTAAGGTTAGGTGTTAGGGTCAAGTGTTAGGGTTAAGGTTAGGGGTTAGGGTCGGGGGTTATGGGTTAAGGGTTAAGGCTTAGGGTCAGGGTTACAGTTGGGGTCAGGGTTAAGGGGGAAGTTCAGTCTTAGTTTAACTTCTATAAAGTTCTTTAAATGTCTCTATAACTATTCTATAAACAATGACCAAACAGTGAGACGCTGTTTTGAATTCTTTATTTAAAAAGGTTTGACATCATTAACAGACAGAAAAAATAACTTTTTATTTGGTTTATAAACTGAATTGAAATCACCTGATTTCAGATTCATCTGGACATCCGCAGTAGTCACTAATGCTGTCATCTGTTTTTCTTTGCAGTAGCCCTGGAAGTCCTGAGCTAGAGGCTCCTGATCCAGTGGACCAAAGTCAGGTGTGCTACCCTTGTAACTGGGCAAAAACCAAGTCCAACAGCCTGGAACCACCAGCCTCCACTCTCCCAGCTCCTCTCCCCTCTGAAGGTATGTCCTCTCGCTTATCCTGGCCCAACCACTTCACCAGAGAACACTCACAGTGCATGGAGGAATTTCTACCATCTGGCTGTAGAAGTTACTACAGCTACCCTCGAAAAAGGACTTTGAGCAGTCAAAAAACCTGTACGTCCAGCCTGGTCGACTTTGACGGAGGAGAGAATTCACACGTGAGTTCAAAGGTCAGGCTGCAAACTATGTCTTTAAATGAGTTTTGTGTTAAATCCTCCAACTACAACTCAGAAATGCACAGGGATAATAAACCGATAGAGGAATCTAATACAAAGCAAAGTCTGTCTTGTCCAATCTTACCCCCAAGGACAGCTAAGGGTCACGCTGTGAAAACCAGTACAGAGGCGGAGGTAGCTCATGACAATAAGCCAGATCATTCTGAAATTTCTATTGAACAAGACACAATAGAAGCTGGCAGTAGTAATCCTGCTAGCACTAACTGTTTAGCATTCAGCGCTACTTCACAATGGCAGCCTCCGTCCAGCCTGGCCGGCCTTTCTATTGAAGAAGTTTCTAAATCTTTGAAGTTCATCGGGCTCCCGGACGACATCGTCTCACTCTTTGTGTCAGAAAAGATCGATGGGAATTTGCTCCTGCAGCTCACAGAGGAGATTCTATCTGAAGACTTCAAACTGAGCAAACTGCAAGTGAAGAAACTCATGCAGTTTATGAATGGGTGGAGGCCCAAGATATGACATATGTAAAAAAGTCCAGGTCAAAGATGCTGGGACACTTCATGGAATACAATACAGAATGCAATAAATATAATGTAATTATAATATAATTATAAAGTAATATAATGAACAATACGATGATCGGTTATTTATGTAGCACTTTTGAAAAACGATCATGGTTGAACAATGGGCTTCATTGGTTTAGTGTCACAAAATACACCTCAGAGTTCAGTTATAGACAGTGGCATCAGCTAATCATTGACAAAAGCCTCGTTGAAAAGTTTCAGTGTTTATGATCATTAAAAAAAAACTGAATATTGGGTAGACCGGCCCCTTCTGTTTGTACACAAAGACCAGGTCTAATAAGTAAGTTTTAAAATACTGCAGCAGTGATGTGGTCCTGTTTGAGACCGGTTTATTTATTAATGGACCTGATGTAATGGTGCCGGTCTAACAGACGCCGGTCTAACAGACGCCGGTCTAACAGACGCCGGTCTAACAGACGCCGTTCTAACAGACGCCGGTCTAACAGACGCCGGTCTAACAGACGCCGGTCTAACAGACGCCGGTCTAACAGAGGCATTTTAAACTGACTGCTTGTTTTTCAGTAAAGTTGGTTCTTTATGATCTGAGCTGAATCCAGTTGTCAGACTAAACTATTGATTATATTAACGATAAGAGCTGTACTTATTATTTCTTTCTGTTTGGCTTTAGTGAAGAGTCCCGACATGTTTGAATCTGGGAGACTGTTCTTGCCTTCAGTAATCTGCTATGCAAACTAAACAAACGCATGTTTTTGAACTTGTTTTACTTTTTATTTGGAAAAACAGTGGGGTTCTTCGCCTCAGCGCATGTGAAGTGGAAACATTTGGCACTTTTTGTTTTATTTTATTTTCATAAACACTTTTACCATGCAGTTATTAAAACCAGAATGCAAATAATACAAATTACAGCAGAGAAAACATTTTAATTGTGGAAAAGTTTAATTATTTTAGCAGTTTATTTCCAAACAAAATAATATTACTTAAATATATACATGAACTAGGTTATATATAAACTAGTCCATGATATATGTGTGTGTGTATATATGTGTATATATATATGTGTATATATATATGTGTATATATACACACACACACACACACACACACACACACACACACACACACACACACAGAAATTAAAAAAACTGTACTTGAAACTTGAACCCCTGAAATAAATGTATTTTTTCACAATTAACTCGATACAAAGATTTAAAGATATTCCGCGTTTTAAGAACAATAATACAAATGTTTTCTTAGGTTTTTTAGCAGGAAACACTGATGACCATCTGACTTTTGTATCTAAAAAACCCTTTTTGTTTTGAACTCATTTTCTTATTTGGTGCCTAACAGTGATGCAAGATCTGCTTCATTTACTTCTAGCTTTATTGAGACTTTGCAGTGACATGACGCTGGGGGAGTTCTACATGTATGTATATGGCAGAATATTCAGCAGTTACTATGGTAATACAAAGGCACACTAAGTCAGGTCTTTATGGTCAGATTGCGTTAAAACAAAGCTCAAATTAAAGTCTAACTAGAGTAACAGAGCTTCAGACAGAGCAGTCCCTACAGTTAGCATCACACCCCAGGGAATGTTGATGACATCAGCTGCAAAGTATCAATTCATATCAATTCACTCCAATTCACTCTTCAACTCATGAGTTCATTTACACCATAAGTATTTGGAGATGTTCAGGGACTGTTTCACTGAAGGGCTTTGTTCAAATAATAATACACTCCCATTACAATAATGAAAAAGTGCTGGCCACGCCCACTACTATCATAAAGAAACGCTGGCCACGCCCACTAGTATAATAATGAAACTCTGGCTACGCCCACTACTATCATAATAAAACTCTGGCCACGCCCACTAGTATAATAAAGAAACTCTGACCAGTCCCGTTACTTCGATGGTGAAACAAGTCTCTGACATTTGAACATGTTCCATTGTCATATCACATTCTGTTGCCCATAGCAACAGTTGAAATGCACCACATTTTGCCTTTATAATCTGATCATTCTTTAGATGCCTTTATAAGAATAAGATCACTGCTTAATGAGTTTTATCCTAAAACTGCTCAAATTAGACGTCAAACAAAATTCTAACACAAAACCAAAAATATTTCCATTGACAAATATGCACTAATGAACCTTTTACTACAATCGGTACAGTTTTATTTTTATTCTCTCCTAAGTGACCTAAAGGAAGTGAAGACGAACTCTGCCTTAATCCACAAACCTTTTTGACACTTTTAGAGATAATTCTGGTTTTGGGAAATCTGGTTAATCTGATAATATTTCCATTCATTTGTGGTAGATAAAATAAAATGAGCTAAATAATACAATTTAAATAGTGCCCCACCAAAATAAAGACAGTGCATTTTTAGTGTAAAGTAGTTTATATCTTTGCAAATGATGTAGTCAAGTTACAGTGTGTGGATGAGGAATCATTATTAATATAAAGGTTTTGGTCAGTGTATAATTTTTTATACTGATCTGAGTAAAGAGATTAGTATAAACCATGTGACCAGACGTTTGATCAAATATATAATTTTTTTCTCAAATCATTTAAATCCTAAACTTGCAATAACCCAATTTCCAAAACCTGAATTATCATTTTATATTATGATGTAGCTAACAGTCTAAAGTAAATGTGTTGGTACTTTAATCAAATGTAAATTGAGTGTTTCTGAATAAGAGTGAACACTACACACAGTAAACCAAATACTCTTATATGTATTTATGCAGTTTAAAATAATACAAAATATGCATTAACTGTGTTTTAAAGCCAAGTTGGGTATTTTTTTTTGTTTCAGGGTGTTACATATTTTATTTTTTATGAAATTTTAATGTCATTTTTTAAAGAAACATATTGACTAATGTAAAATATTTTAATGAAAAAAAGCTTCTGTTCAAATGTCTCTATGGGTATTTTCTTTAATGTGAGTGAATGGTTTTAATGGGTCAGTCACAGTCACACTACACAAACATAATGTTAAAAGCCATGTATCAAATCTATTGTATTTTGTGTTTTAGGTTTTTGTCTGTGAGTTAGACAAGGCTCCAGTGATTCTCAAACTCATTACGCCAAATAGAAACCAGCGATCGTGGACTAAAGCCGGACTTAAGCCGGACTTAAGCAGGTCTAATTTGGATTTATTTACTACTATAGGAGGTCTTCACTCGTAACTAGGGATGCATCAATACTAGTATTGAATATCGGTGCAGAGTTGGGCATCGGTGTCGACCTAGAAAGTCTCATAATGTTTGAACGTTTATTCATACAAAGCAGTTCTTAGGTAACAACAGTTGTGTAACACAGTCGGATCTATTCTGTTATAAGTGTTTTGACATAAACACAAATGCCATTTTCAGTCCCTACAATAGTATCTGTTAATATCGACATATATCGACAGGTACCAGGATCAAACCAGAAAAAAAGACTAAACCAAGACTAACTGAGCCAGTTTAGACCAGGTTTAAAGCACTAAAATGGACCCTCTGGAACACGCACCGCAGTTTGAGAACCACTGGACATTGGACACAGCAGAGTGTTAATAATAATAATAATAATAATAATAATGATAAAAATAATAATAATAATGATGTATAAAAGGTCAAAAACTGTGAAGCCGCCGCAGTAAAAACGTCTGATCCAAAAGCAGGAAAATGACCAACGCTGGGTTTGAAAACTTTTTTTTTTTTTAAGTCTTGTTGTATTATCTATTAAAATAATTAACTAAACACAACTGTTGTGTGTGTTACTGTGTGAGGGGGTTGGTAGTTTACTTCCTGCTCTGATTGAGCAAGACACTTAAATCACTTATTGTTGGCAAAGGTAATGCCACATGCAGTTCTCAAACTGCAGACAGTCGTCGCCTCGTAGCTGTAGTTAAAGGCGGGAGATGTACTGAAAAATGGATCATATGGATCAAAATTAGAACATTGAGGAATTTTGAACCGTTTGTTACAGACAATGCACTCGACAGTTACGGCCAGTGTAATCTCAAAACCAAAGTGACTTTTTGCGGTTCATTTTATGCTCCATTCACATTGCACTGTTAAAGTATTATCTGAAGATATCAAGAAAATTTAACAAAACATAATATACCAATACACCTGTCCTTTAAACAGCTTCTGTCCTGGCACCAAGTACATCTTCAACAGGAAATAACTGAGACGGCATTCTCTCGTATTCAAGAATAAGTGTGTCATAAATATATGTCCTAAATACTGTAAATATAAGTATGTCATAATTAAGGATTTTGAAAACTGCGTCACGAATAACGACACAAAATATAAGATTATTTAAGATCTGAGCCAAATCAAATTAGACTAAAAGTTTATTTACAAAGGACAAATACACCAAAAATACACAAAATAATCACAATACAAATAAAAACAAATCATCTAATTACTGTAAAAGAAGACAATCGAAGCAGCCCAATTAGTTATTATCTATATTAAGTGACATGCAGTTAATTAACCCTGGGCTCTGCGGCTCAAATGTTAAAGTACAAAAAGTGTCCTACTGTTGTAAAGAAAATGTACTGTAAAAACTATATGAATCATCTCACTCTGAACAGTAAAGACAATCTCTACAAACATAAACACGCCATTGACGCTATGGGAGGACGGAGCGTAGAGTAATTTAAAGACAACATGGACTTTTACGCTAAAATAAACCATGTTCTTAGTTCTTATTATTTTGTCGTGCCTGATTTGCATAAATAACCTAAACTGACTTCTGTCCTCGAGGAGGCGGGGTCAGGGTGCATGTTAAAACCACTGTTGACTTATGGGTCTTCATATCAAAGTTTTATTCAACTTGTCAAACTGTCATCTGCTGCCCCCCTGAGGCAAGTATCAGTATTGCAAACTGCCTCCAGAGACGACATGGGCAGAAACAAAGTGTCACCAGGTTCAAACAGAAATTATGGTAAAATAATTCTAATTTCACAATTGACAGAGTTGAACGCACGACACACACTAGACACACACACAATACACACACACACGCATGACACATACACACGCACGACACAAACGACACACACTAGACATACACACGATACACACACACACGACACACACACACACACACGACACACACACACACGACACACACACACACGACACACACACACACGACACACATGACACGCACACACACACACGATACACACGTGCACACACACGACGCACACACACACTCACTCATTTCATAGATTCATATTTAGACACACATTTAGGTTCATATGTTCCTGAGTAGAAATAGCCTAATTACTTTATTTTGTAAAAAAATATATATTTTATTAGAGAACACTTGTGTGTCCTTGGGCAAGACACTTAACCCAGGGTAAGCGGGTGAGTGCTTCATTGATGTAGAGCAGTATCCTTTGAGCGCCTTGAAGGTGGAAAATCTCTGTAGAACTCTCTATATAAGTCGAACTACAGACCTGCAGTTTGAACATATAGAACATGTCTGTGTGGGACAGAGCTGTTTTTGTGGATGGGTTCTCTGAGAGTACCTGTTCTCTGAGAGTACCTGCTCTCTGAGAGTACCTGTTCTCTGAGAGTACCTGCTCTCTGAGAGTACCTGTTCTCTGGGCGTACCTGTCCTCTGGGAGTACCTGTCCTCTGGGAGTACCTGTCCTCTGAGAGTACCTGTCCTCTGAGAGT
>JACM01008935.1:0-10600 GCA_000787095.1 Periophthalmodon schlosseri | reverse complement strand
CTCCAGTAGGTTAGGCTACTGTAATGGTCTGCTCATTGCTCTCTCCAAATGAGCATTAGGACAGCTGCAGTACATCCAGAACACTGCTGCTCGGGTCCTGACTAGAACTAGGAAGTACAAGCACATAAGTCCTGTGCTCAGGTCTCTGCACTGGCTCCTGTGGCTCAGAGAATAGACTTTAGCTCTGCTTGTTGCAAGTTTCTCCATGGCCTAGCACCAAAGTACATCTCCCACATGTTAGTGCCATATGAACCATCTTGCACTCTGAGGACTTCAAGGCCTCTTGCTGGTGCCCAGAGTCAGGACTAAACATGGGGAATCAGCGTTTGTTCCAGGTTTTAGCTGCAGAAAACTCAATCTTCCTGAAGATGTGAGACAGGCCTCTACTTTGACAATGTTTAAATCTGAGCCGCAGCTTCAGTAAAAGTATAATTTATAAAACAAAAACAAACAGCAAAAGGAAACTGTGAAACTGTGATTATGAATCTGCAGGAGACACGGGCCAGAGCCGAAGGGCCATCCCTCTGACATAGATGTGGTCAGACTGAAGCCTATGGCAGAGGTCAGTGGTCAGCACATGTCTCTACAGCAGAGGTCAGGGGTTAGCACATGTCTCTACAGCAGAGGTCAGCGGTCAGCACATGTCTCTACAGCAGAGTCAAACGAGGAAAAAAAACATTGATTTATTTCTATGCTGTTTTTATCTTTATGAAGGACAAACGTCCAGACACGTAATCCACAGCTCAAATAACACAAAAAAAGAAACAGTAAGAACTCTATAAACAGACAGCACACAGGCCAGAGGTCAGGAGGTCAGAGACTCCAGAAGCAGGAGGTCGAGACTCCAGGACTCCAGAGGCAAGAGGCCAGAAGGTCAGAGATTCCAGAGGCCAGAGGTCAGGACATTAGAGACTCCAGACTCCAGAGGTCAGGAGGTCAGAGACTCCAGAGGTCAGGAGGTCAGAAACTCTAGAGGCCAGAGGTCAGGAGGTCAGAGACTCCAGAGGTCAGGAGGTCAGAAACTCTAGAGGCCAGAGGTCAGGAGGTCAGAGACTCCAGAGGCAAGAGGCCAGAAGGTCAGAGATTCCAGAGGCCAGAGGTCAGGACATTAGAGACTCCAGAGGCCAGAGGTCAGGAGGTCAGAGACTCCAGAGGCCAGAGGTCAGGAGGTCAGAGACTCCAGAGGCCAGAGGTCAGGAGGTCAGAGACTCCAGAGGCCAGAGGTCAGGAGGTCAGAGACTCCAGAGGCAAGAAGTCAGAGGCTCCAGAGGTCAGGAGGTCAGAGACTTCAGAGGTCAGGAGGTCAGAGACTCCAGAGGCAAGAAGTCAGAGGCTCCAGAGGTCAGGAGGTCAGAGACTTCAGAGGTCAGGAGGTCAGAGACTCCAGAGGCAAGAAGTCAGAGGCTCCAGAGGTCAGGAGGTCAGAGACTCCAGAGGTCAGGAGGTCAGAGACTCCACAGCTCCTCAGGAGAGCGTCCTGAGCGTTTCATGTCATTTGGTGAGTTCTGTTTCCAGCAAATGGATTTTTAACAACAGTGACACAGGCAGCAGGACGTGAGCGTGCCCCACATTCACCAAACATCAGACTGGCACTAACACAAGCACAGGCACTGGCACAGTCACTGGAACAGGCACGGGCACTGGCACTACTGTGTGCCCCTTTAGCACCAGCCTCATACAGTCTTCCCATGTTGCCATCTTCAGACCGTCTGTAGCTCCACAATTTTTAAAGATGTTCGGCTTTTTGTATTAAACCATGACATCATCACTTTGCATTTTGTTCATTTTAAAATGGCCAAATGAATCTAACGGCTTGATGAAATGAATTGGATTATTGACTTCCTGTTAAAACTGAATAATTTATAAGCCCCGCCTTTTCATGGCTGCATTTAATCAGTCGATTTTACACAACATTTTAACCCTGTGTGAAGTTTAAAGGTCCTATCAAACTGACTCTTGTAGTTTTAATCCATGTTCTAATGCTGTTACCTCCTCAAACCTTACTTCCTGGAGTTGTGTTTTGTTTCATTCACACATGTTTGAGTAACATTTTTTTATTAGTCTGTCTACACCTCCAAAACTCAAAATGCTCTCTTCTACCTTGTGATGTCATGAAGTGGTAGTTTTCAAGTTAACAGCTCCTTTTACCTTTAGTTCAGTAGAGATCGGCAATTCCAGGGCTGAAATGATCCAAATGATTCTAGTGAAGGTGTGTGGAGTTTAAAAACACAGTGGAGAACTTTCTGTATTACCACATGACATCACAAGGTGGAACAGAGTGTTTTCAGTTTGAGAGAAGAACTCAGCCTAAATATGCAGGGTTTGTGTGTTAAACATGTGTGAATGAAACACTCCAGGTCTGTTTGTGATGAGGAAACATCATTTGACTTAAACCTCACAGAAGAGAAAAGAGCAGAACAGAATCTTTACAGATCAGCGCAAACACGATCCACTTTCACCTTGAATTTAAGCCAAACACATTTTCAACTTCAATGAATTACGGCAGCTGTGACGTCATCTTGAGTGACAGGCGACCAGCCAATCAGAGACAACGTCGTACAAAAGGCCACTGCGTCGTTTTCGAGAAGGGGCGGGTACTTGTCAGGAAAGAGCTGTGGGGCCGTGCGCGAGGAGGACACACCGACTTGTTTCGGACTTTTACGGCCATTCCATCAAAAAATACATTGTTTTTATATTAAACTGGATAAACGAGTTCAGCTTCATCTTATTGAGTGATAATAAAACACGAAAGATCTGCAAATAACGTCCCAGAGTCTAATGCGAGATCCGACAGGGAAGGAAGTTGGCAGCAGCTGTGAGGCTCGTCTGGCTACGTGAGTAAAATGCGTTTCTTTTGGTTTTACTTTTGACATTGTGGCGATCAGCTGATGTATTTGCTCAGACACATCCATTGTTTACTTCTTATTCAGTTTAGTTGTGTGTCAAACTAAAGAACAGTCTGAAAATCTGAGTATTTGACTCAAACATCAGGAGCTAAGGCTCTGGATACGACGCTTCATGGAGCTCAGGTTCTCCGCCCTGCGGCCGCGGACAGAGCTGTTTCCTTTACATTAGTAAAAAAAAAAAAAATCATTTAAAAAAAAACATCTTACACTACTTAAACTTTTAATACTGATTATGTGGAGCTGGGGAAATCTACATATTTATTTGCTGTAATGGTGCGATGTTGGTGCGTAAAATGAAAGCACATTTGGAGCGAAGAGGGACTACGTGACAAACTGACCAGGCGCAATACAACTCCATCAGTGTGTGGTCATAGTGTGGGAGAGCAGGAAACACGACGGAAACACGACGGAAACACGGGGAAATGTATGAAATAAACTTTATTAAATAAGGCTTTTAAAGCTCGGGGTGTCACTGGACTTTCGGATGTTTTATATTTTTTCTAATGGGATTGACGGTCATTCCATTTTGTTAAAATCATAATTTTCCCAAAGGAGGTTTTGACTGTCGCCGTTTCCCTTCACACACACACACACACACATACACACACACATACACACACACATACACACACACATACACACACACATACACATACATCCACATTTTGAGTAAGACACTTTAAGATCGTAATTTTCAGCTAATAATTATCGCGGTAAATATTGGCAGTATTTTGCTGACGTTAATGTACAACGATTAACGATAATATTGAAACCAAAACATGAAGCAGAAACGTCTCCCAAAACGTGCAATATTATTATTAAAAACGTGAGATACAATAAAGAAATAAACCAAACGACAAATGAAACACTTCTATATATATTTAATTAGTTTATATCTGTAACGAGTCATAAAAGTTGTGTGTTCAACTTTCTACAGCTTAAATCTGATATGTTTCAAATGAAACAACCAAAAATGTCCCACTAGTGCAAAGAAAAAGACCACGATGAATATTGACCCCAAAAAGTATAGTTCCATAAACATGAACTGAGTCGATGTTGTGTTTAAAGTGAGTTTAGTAAAGTGTTGTTTATTTACTCAAATCTCTGGCTGGTGACTCTCCATATTTGGCTGATTTCCACCAATATCATTCTATAGTTTTTGTTCCTTCCAAAAAATGTCAGATTTTCACTTTCCTTTCCTTCTTAGTGTGTTTCGTTCTTATTGTTAAGTTTGCAGGAGGAGGAGAAGTAACATCAATGATATAAAGAACAATATAAAGTAAATCCAACAGAGCTGCATTTAAAACAAGTCTTTAAATGTGTTTGTTCAGGTTTAAATATCCACAAAGGCAGAAATGCCACTACACAACATGCTCTTTTGCAGCAGAGTTTGTTATAAACTATATACTTGATATTCAAATTCACATATTTCTATAAACATAAATAGCTCTAAGAGGCGACAGCTGTTATGATTTTGGGCTTTACAAAAATAAATTGAATTAAATTAAAATGGGCTCACCTCTAACACAATGTAAACAAGGAACTAAAAATGTAAAAAAGACTAAAAATTTAAAAAAGACACTTCCTCAAAGACTTCAGGAAGTGTGTCTCATTTAAATCTAAATATATATGTGCGTGTTATTAACTGTCCCATACAAAACATATAAATCAAATGTACATTAAATCTCCTATGTTTCTGTCAGTGCTGCTGCGTCAGCATCATTATGTCAAATTAAATTCAGTGACCTCTGCACAACAACATTATAGTCCTCATTTAGTTATACTTAAGACATGGTTTTGTGAAATCCTAAGACCTATTCTTCAAACTGTTTCAGATCTTTAACCATGTTCTAGTCCAGGGGTGTCCAAACTTTTTTCACTGAGGGCCAAATACAGAAAAATGAACCAAGGGCCGGGCTGCACACTAGAGGTGACATATTAAGTATAATATAGTGTGTAACTGTAACTCACCTCCGTGAAGAACTCAGTGGGAGCAGTGATGCTGTCCTTTGGATCGAAGAATGGCTGATATGCCAGGAGAAAATTTGGTGGTTGAGACACGGAGGACTTCACAGAGATGGCTATCAGTTATTCTGTTTCTCAGTCTGTTTTTGTTCTGATTTAACAGAGAAAATGTTTGTTCGCATATGTATGTTGAGCCAAACAGGCTCATCATTCTTTTTGCATGGCATCTCATCAGAGGAAACGTGACATTATCCAAACTCTGACAGAAGTCAGGGAGAAAGAGAAGCTAATGTTGACTTTTCAGAGAATCATCACATTGCATTTCAATCAGTTCTAACTGCAAACTCTCTTCCACTTCTTCTGCATCCACCAGGAAGGGGGTCGAGAAGAGCTTGATTTGTTTTTCAATAACAGAAAAATCTTGGAAACGCTGGTTGAATTCTATCATAAGAGATGCAATCACAGACACATATTTGTCATTATTAGCAGTCCGCGTTTGGAAAAGCAGATCTGATTTCAGTCAGTGCAGGGAAGTGTGCAGCCTTAAAGCTCCGTAGTTGCGTCTCAAACAGGCGGAGGTTTACACAGAAGACTTTCATGTGCGCGTAAAGGTGTGGAACCAGCTGCTCTTTGCCTTGTAGGTTCTTGTTTAGTGTATTCAAATGATGAGTAAGATCAGCTAAAAATGCGAGGTTTACCGGCCACAGAGGGTCACTCAGTTCACGAAGAGGACGGCCCTTCTCTTTCAAAAACTGGTCGATTTCTGATCTCAGCGCGTAAAACCGCTGGAGCACAGAGCCGCGGCTGAGCCAGTGCACATCAGAGTGGTATTCAGAATCCACATCGGCTAGGAAAGCTTGAAATTCTCTGTGGTATAGTCCTCTAGCTCGAATTATGTTGACAGTTTTTACAGTAGTGTCCATCACATCACCCAGCTGGACCTTCTTGGCACAAAGTGCTTCTTGGTGCATTATGCAGTGCATTTTAACAGCTTCACCACCACTCTTTTTTTTACCTTATCACACAACATGGATGCCATTCCTTTGCGCTCGCCCCTCATGGCTGGAGCTTCGTCCATTGTTACACCGTCCCATTTAAGCCCCATTTTTTCAATTGCCTCTGATACGGCTTCAAAAATATATCTACCTGTGGTTGTGCCTTTTAGGTTCATCATGTCAAGCAGCTCCTCCATACAGCAAAGGTTATCGTCTACTCCCCGCAAAAAAAATATTATCTGTGCTCTCATCGCATGCTATCAAGTAAAAATCAAAAGCACATGCTTTGTCTCTCAGCTGAAGTTTCAAGTTAGCTGACAAGTCTTCGATTCTCTGCACCACTGTATTTCTGGATAAGCTCACGTTGTTGAAATTCTGCACTTTTTCTGAGCACATTATTTCTGTGACTTTGAGGCACTGTTTTATGAAATCACCATCTGAGAATGGTTTGCTGTGCTGGGCAATAAGTTTAGCGACTTCATAGCTTGCTGTTGTAGTGTTTTCCTGTATTTTGTTAGCGCGAAAAAAAAAAAACTGTTGTTGGGCTTGTAAGCTACCTGCCATTTGCTTGACTTTCTGTGTTCGTTCATCACCGGTGTATGATGTGTAGCTCTGATGTTTGGTCTCATAGTGCCGTCAGACATTATACTCTTTCATCACAGCAACAAATTATTTACAAATCAAACAGACATACGTTCCATTTATTTCCTTGAAGAAATAATCATTTTCCCACCATGTTTGAAATCTCCTGCACTCACTTGCTATTTTGCGTTTCTTCTTTTTTTTTTTTTTGGCGGAGATAGAAAAGCACTTGTTTCTGTGGCTGGCTCCATCTAGTGTTGAAACTGAGTAGTGCAAAAGAGTTCAAGCTCCCATCAGAGAGACGCAAACGCTCCCATCGGTGAGACGCAAACGCTCCCATCGGTGAGACGCTCAAAACATGAGGCCTTGAAGAAAATATTCATCTTATTTGGAAAACCAAGCAGTGCTCTGTGTTTGGATGTTTTGTCCACACTGAGGCTGTAGAAGATCATAATACAACGTCCAAATACTACAGGATCCAAAGAATGTACTCACACACGAAACATCGCCACAGGTCAGTTACCCCTCACGATATTTGAACAAACATCTCTAAGTACCTTCAGATTGCAGCGATTCTCTCAGCTCACACAAAGGTCACTTCTGCACACAAGACTCTCAAAGAGGTGACAAGAAGAAGCCACAGACCTGAATGAGCCGGAGACGAGGAGGAGATGGGTTTGGAAGGCAAAGTCACTTTCCCACAGAAAGAGCATGGCAGAGGAGGTCTGACGAATGTTTGAAAGAGTCTATGAAGGGAATGTCCATCAGATTATGAACACAGCCACTGAGGCTCGATGCTGTTTTATTGTTTTCACATCCAAACACTTTGTCTGCATTAAAGATGTGACAGTGCCAGGATCTGTATTTGAAGATCTGAGTAAATGCCTCAGAAATGTAACTCCTGAAAATGTGAGGTCAGAGCTCTAGAACATTAGCTGCAGCTAATGTGGGCCCGATGTGGACCCAAAGTAGGGCCGATGTGGGCCCAATGTGGGCCCAATGGGTTTGATCCCTGGGTCACCAGGGCCTCTCTGTGTGGAGTTTGCATGTTCTACCCATGAACCCAAATCCCATATACAAATACATCAAGGCCAGATTAAGGAGCAGTCTGTCTTCTAACAAATTAACCCTTTGATGGACACACACACACAAATGCGCGCACACACACACACACACACACACACACGCGCACACACCCTGATGTCACTGGACACACACACTCACACTCACTGGACGCTGATATCTGTTTCTATATTAATTTAAATGTTTTTGTGATGATCACAGATGTTTGCAGAGGCTGTTTGTCCAGTTCTTTATGAGCTCTTGTATCTCGTATCTCATATCTCGTATCTTGTATTTTGTAAACTTTAGCTGTGAATCCTCAGGTGAAAACTGAACTTTGACCCTGGGTCCGTGTTGATCTTCGGTGAGCTCACACAGACCGGGGTGAGTCACCGTTCTGCAGAAGAGTCAGTTTGTGTAAAAGCCTTTTTCTCTCAGAGTAAAAAGTGCAAAGAGTCTGGGATCCAGGGAACTGTGCCATTATGATGAAATATGTTTTATATTTAACACTCAGAGTGTCACTTTAGAAACCAGCTCCTTTAACCACAGGGTTAATGGAGAACACCACAGGGAAACAACTCAGTGTGAGCTCTCCTCCACTCCTCTGTCCACTCCTCCTTTCCTCCTCCCCTCCTCCCTTCCTCTGTCCTCTCCTCCTCTCCTCCTGCAGCTAAGTGGGGCGGTGTTGACGTTTCTGTGTTTGTTCTAACAGAAACGAGGAAATGAAAGGTTCCGTGTTGAGACAGTGCTGTTGAACAGGAGTGTGCTCTGTGTGTGTGCTCTGTGTGTGTGCTCTGTGTGTGTGCTCTGTGTGTGTGCTCTGTGTGTGTGCTCTGTGTGTGTGCTCTGTGTGTGATTTTACAACTGCGCTATTAAAGGGTCCATATGACTCTATTCTCGGATCTCTGTTCTAATGTTGTTTCCCCATCACAAACAGACCTGGAGTTGTGTTTTGTTTCATTCACACATGTTTAACACACAAACCCTGCATATTTAGTTCTTCTCTCAAACAGAAAACACTCTGTTCCACCTTGTGATGTCATGTGGTAATACAGGAAGTTCTCCACTGTGTTTTTAAACTCCATACACCTTCACTAGAATCATTTGGATGATTTCAGACCTGAAATTGCCAATCTCTACTGAACTAAAGGTAAAAGGAGCTGTTAACTTGAAAACTACCACTTCATGACATCACAAGGTGGAACAGAGCATTTTGAGCTTTGGAGATGTAGACAGACTAATAATAAAGTGTTAGTCAAACATGTGTGAATGAAACAAAACACAACTCAAGGTATGTTTTTGAGGAGGTAACAGCATTAGAACATATTTCACTAAAACAGCAGGTTGCCTCAGGGGTCATATCTCCAGCTCTCTTATAGATCTGTATATCAGAGCACTGATGCAGCCCCTGTTTATGCTGGTCCAAAGTCTCTTTTCAAACTGGGGTCACTTTTGTCACAACCTTTAAAACTGCTGTGTTGATGAAATAAAAATACTGCCCTCTGCTGACTGTACCTGTGCTTTGTGTCCTCTGTCTGGTGAAGTGTCTGAATGCCAACTCTGAGGGCCATGGAGTTGAGTCGGCAACTGTGCGGGAAGATGAGGAGGTCCAAGCGATCGCAGGCTTCTTCACCCCCCAACACCTCCCCTGGTCTCCACATCCACCTGTACACCCCCGACACAGAGCCCCTCCACTACAAAGGCACCTGCTGCATGGCTGAAGAGCTGTGTGTCGAAGCCGCTAAGAAGTGCTGTAAGTTTGGAGCTTTCGCCCATGTTCTAATGCTGTTCCTCATCAAAAACATGCCTGAAGAGGTTTTAGATGTCATCCATGCATGTTTAAGTAATCTAGTGATCTCTCCTGGGCCATATTCAAACCCTCCTTACAGTTAGCAGTAACATGTCCAAGGCTCTGCCCAGAAGCCTACGTCACCCATGCTCGCACACGACAATTCTCCATAAATATACAAAAACATGATTCAAAACAAAACGCTGATTGTAATGTGATAGCGCTATGAAGGGGGCGGGGCTTTTGACTCAGAGCATCAAAAACAAAAGTGAAACTTATAAAACATGTTAATTTGTTGTTTTGGCTGAAAATAGCATTTACAAAACAATAAAAGCAAACATGGTGATCTAAATATGTTATGCATTACAGTTAATACCCCATAGAAGTCATATACCCCCTCTTTCATAGCCCATAGAAGTAAATACCCCCTCTTTAATACCGCATAGAAGTCAAATACCCCCTCTTTAATGAAGGGTGGGTTTAGGTGTGTCATAATTTCTAATTTCCCAATGACCTCGTCTCTAAATGTTAAATATTGGCAGAATGAAACACTTACAGTAATTTGAGTCAAATAAAATACTACAAAAATGACCCCAAAAATCCTACAGGAGCAAAGAAATAAATATTGAGCGGGTAAATACTTACTTCACTGTGATTGGTTAAATCCACCTGTTACTCACTTAGAATATTGCAGAGGCCGACCAATAGGACGTGTGGGTGGAAAAATGTGTCTTTGTTTGAGCCATAGACTGTGTATATATAAGTAGGCATAGCTAACTTGCTAGCTGCCGCGTTCCAAACAGGATGTGATCATGGGCGCACTTCCGGCTCCACTGACTCGTATTAATCCGCTCTACATGATCCTGGGGTTTTTATTAGGCCCGAGCCCCTATGGGGTGTAGGGCCTAATGCTTTTGCACGATGAGTTCATGGGGGAAGCCCATGCACTCATTGTTGCAGGCTGTTTTGACAAAGTTGCATGCGAAACGCGCAACTTCGTCTGGAGTCGCCCCCTGCCCAGACTCCAGTATCTTATGCATATTTCTTCTTGCTAACATGTCATCGTCAACATTGCTCATTGACTCAATGTTCACAAAGGTAGTGCGAAGCGCTCATGTCCCCCAAACACACTCCTGGCATCGAGCCCTATCTAAGCACCCATGCCGCAGGCATTGGCCATATTTATTACTGCTAAAATGAATGGAAATCAATGGGAGTCAATGGGCGCCCCCGCCGTCATGTCGAATGACGGCCACGTTAGCGCCCATCATTCAACACTGACCCCACGGTGACGTGGGGAA
>KN479039.1:29410-46978 GCA_000787095.1 Periophthalmodon schlosseri | reverse complement strand
ATAGATATATAGATATATATAAGATGTATAAAAAATATATGTTTCAGTAAATACAGAATAGCCTATGTTTGCTGTTAGCATCCACAGAGTTATGCTAATTACAGTTTTGTTTTGGAGAATTTACACTTCTTAATGAGATTCAAACTACTTGTTAATCATTGGTACTCCCCAGAATTACTTGAACGAATGAATACATTTTTTTGCTCTGGTGATTAGGGATGCATCTGATTAGAAACATGAGGCTCTAAGTAATATTATTAAACAATATGGGCAGGCTAAAGTAAAGTTTCTGGCAGTTGCTAATAAGTGTAGCATTGGTCCATAGACCCCAGGCTTTGTGACTGTCAATGTTAGAACAATTTTATTATATTATATAGAATTGTATTTGTGCAGAACGGCTGCTCAGTCCCACATGGTCTACTTAACCATGTTGATGTATGCTTCACTTGTTCTAATTTTAACAGATACTGACCCAAAGACACTCAAAAGGGCTGCTGTTTGGGGGATGCTTTGACACCGCCTTCTAGCTCGTAATCCATCAGCAGTGGCTAAGTGGTTAGAATATTTGCTCACCAACCAAAAGATAGGCCAAACCACTGCATACTGGTGTTTTGTCCTTGGGCAAGATACTCCACCCATTGTATGAATTTAGTGTGTGTGTGTGAGTGATTGGTGGTGGTTGGAAAGGCAGGTGGTGCAGACTGGCTGCCTTGCTTTCATCAGTCTACCCCAGGGCAGCTGTGGCTACAGATGGTGCTTGAATTAATATGAATTAATTAATAATGCATTGTAAAGCATTAACTGTATTATTATTTATGCTAAATATCTGTACACAGCAGAAATATTTAAATCACAGTTCCTCTGCAGCAGTCATCAGTGTGGACACAAGCACACCTTTTCCACTGGTAAGACACTTCCTAGTTTACACTGATGATGATTATTCTCCAACTGTGTTAGCTGTTAGCATACATACGGTTTTGCTAATTACAGTGAGGGAAGGGTCTGACACAATGCATTATTTTCCCAGCAGTGTCACTACAACATTATTGTTCCCATTGCCAGTTTTCCCACATACCAGACATTTTGTTCCCACGGTGGGCCCGGAGCACCATCCCACTCTCCATTTCTATGATCTACAGCATAATAAAGCATCAGTGCAATGCCGTCGTGTGCTTTTAGGTAGCGGCCCAGGATGGTCATTAGGAAAACGGCCACATTTCTCACACAAGTGTCTAAAAAGGCAGAAACTGAAAACATAGTGCATCAATAATTGACTCTGGAAGAACATTATAAATAGTTTATGCTGAGTGGTGCAGAGAAAGTGCGGTTTGAGCCTTGTGCTGCGTAAGGTCAGCCTATATGAATGCATATGGTGAATACATGTAGGCCTACTATTATATACTACTCACTTTTGTTTTGAACATACTGTACGGAGCAGAGATGATGTCATTTCCTTTACCAGTAAATTGTCCAATCACTGCCAGTAAATAGTGACTATATTTTATCATTTTTAAGTAAAGCTATAATGCCCTCTTTTTGGATCTGCACATTTAAGGGTATGTCTTATATAGCTCTTTCACAAATTAGTAGAAGAATTGATTATAATAAATAAGGATGCCTATTTCTAAACACATCCATTATATAAAAAACAATGTTGCATTTGTGATATAATGTGTGTATTAAACACAGTAAAGTAAAAATATTATAACATATATTCTTATACAAAAATGACCATGTTGCAGAGAGGTGTTTTTATAGTACTTAAGTATTCTGAAATTGAATATCTCTTGCACCTTGTTTTCGGTAGTAAAACATTATAATAAAAATTATATGCAATTTTAATGTCTACTTGTCCCTAGCTCCAAGCAATAAGCCAGGTTTACCTTATCTGCATTGAAAGTACAAACAACAATACTGCCCACATTTAGCAATATATAGTCTGACAAATAGTGCTTATCAAATTTTAAAATATGCGAGGTCAAGTCTGTCTTAACATCTTTTCAAATTCTAAGCTTTTCAGTTGATTATTTAGATTTGAATTGCTATCGCTGTATACAGGTCGGCCATGTGACGCCCACACGTCGGCTCTGTCAGGGCGTCATTCTGCTTGATGCTTGTGTTTATGCTGTGACAGTGTGAGCTTGTGCAGAGACCTTACCATCTGTAACTGAGCCTGCTGCAGCTCCACACTGCCGCGCTTTCATGTGCTTTCAAACAGACACTAAAGCCTTCCTCTGTCTCTCTGCTGAAATAATGAGACCATGCGTTTAAATATCACTGTGCACTAGCTGGGCACGCACAACAATTAAGAGGCTGATTTCCTGTCTGTATATTTCACTTAATTATTACACCACCATTTACACCAAAAGAACAGTCCTACATCATTAGTAGAAAATATATTTTGATGATACATTATTCAAAATATATGTTCAAAAAGTTCATTTTTTTAAATGTATGTTTCATGGTAACTTGGTATTTCGTGGTATTACAGATGCCAGTAACACTGGCAAAAATTGGCCAGTGTATGATAAGAACTACACCTTGATTACCTGTAATTAAGAATGATTCATGCTTGGTAACTACTTAATACCTTAATTAGCACAAATGCTAATTCTGACTTAGTAACTCCTTGATTAATACCTTAATTAGCACTTTTGTGACGTTCATTTTGTCTTCAAGTACGGTAGTTCACTTCTTTGTTTTAATCAGATAACTTATAACTTATACCTTGACATGTTTCGGCTGCTAGCTGTGAGCCATCTTTGGAGAACATGTGTGCATATTCATCCTCACACACATGGGGCACCCTTCTCCAAGGACCACCAGGCGGCAGGAGGCATGATCAGTTTGAATGCCAGGTCCGTCAGGCTAAGCCCACCTCCAGGAAGTAACAACAGCTGATATACGGCACGTCACTACCAGCACCGATCAGTTCTGAGTTCTGAGGATGCCTCATAGCTAGCAGCCCAAATATGGCAAGACATGAACCTTAATTAGCACTTGTCATTCTTAATAAATGTTCATTAATATTTAAGTCTTTGTTCATAATTTTTATGGCTAATGAAGGCGTAGTTATTATAAACAAGAAGGCTATATTCTATATTATTTACATGCTCAATCTAAATGAAATCCATTCCACTTTGATCCCTTACTACTACAACAAATGCACTAGTAAAGTAATGTGTTGTGATCTAATTGCAGTCAGTGTTGACATATGTGCGACACGTGAGAGCTCTTGCGTCAGCGCAGCTTCGCAGAGAGCTGCCTCACATTGTGCTACATAAAGAGGAACAAGTCCGTCACATTCTTGAACGTGCTGGAAGTGTTTTGTGAAGACTGGCACAGGCTCATCTCCCTCAGGACCTCTGTGGATAAAGCCAGATGGCCCTGGGCTTTGTGTTTCCGAGCCTGCCGTGGCGCGCTGGGCCTGGCTGCTTCTGTGATGGTGCTGCACGATCACACACCCACAAGCTCAGAGCTGCAGCCTCTCTCTCTGCTATATATACATGTGATAGTCATGCATCAAGCTCTTTGGTGTTCTTCTATTTGATATGAGAAAACTGACTAACACACACTGGCAGAAGATTAAGGCCGTCTGCTTCATTGGTATTCGACATTATGTATGATATCTGGACTGCAATGAACTTGTCAGTTACAATCAGCGCACAACCATATAGCCAAAAATATACAAGATTTTGAATTCAATGTAAATACATGCAAATTCCAATGTCCAATGCATCACAATAAATTGCTAAATTGTTTTTGCTTTACATAAAAACCAGTTGCCACAATTGCATAAATATTACAGATCATTACATCTCAAATCTTGTTATAATCGGAGTAGGGGTGAAAATTATTTTTCTCGATGAGGGTGTAAACATAATGACTGCTGATCAGGAGCTAGCCTTGGCTTTTAAGATACTTTGACCAAGTCAATACCACAATTTGAACCTTTTCAAACTCAAATTCTTCTATTTCTAACACATCACCTTCAAAGGCAAAATGTTCTTTATATCGCCTACTAACAGGTGCCATGAAGGGTTAATCTTCACCTGTCAATGATCATAATGTTACACCTGATGGGAGTATACAGAGTTACACATCTTATTCAACTTTGCCTGACTTCTGCTTAGATGTTCTGTATTCTGTGATCTGGACTTGGTTCTCTGTAAAAATCATTTTACGCCAAGGGCACAACTATATTTTATTACCGGCTCCAACTTGATTTCTTGCGGTCTTTTCCAAATGTGTTCTTGTTCAGTTCAGATATTTCGGACAGGTGACAGCTGAGGTGCGCTTCATCTTTCTCTGACAGGTCATTCCTTACACTACAGCAGACTCTATATATACGGCTTATATTGCCAGTATTTGAGAGCTTGTTTGGTACATTCACAAGTACAATCTCCTCTCACATGTTTCAGTGCATTTGTTTGCATCCCTCTGCCTCATGTCTGCATGCTGCAGTCTGAGGCGGCCTGCTGTTGACACATTGATTGAATTGGCAATTACTCCTGGTTGAATCACAAGCACTTGCCATTGCTACATGGTTACCAAGCCCTCCTAATCCAGTCTGCTTTTTGTTGATTTTGTAGCAAACATTGGCAACTACATGAGGGCAGTGTATTTAAAGGTACGCAGGGGGGGTAGGGGGGGCTGTGTGGAGCTCGTAGTGGGAGCTCAGAGCTGTGAGAGTTTCTAATCCTGGACGAGGGACTGGAGTGATCCCTTGAGTTTGATGCTTAGCCCGAGTACACAACTGCAAACATTCGCCAACACAGATGAGTGTCCTGAGAGACGAGGGAGCCTGATTTAACAAGACAAATAGCGTGCACACTATATCAAGCCATAAGTCATTACATGATTTAACTTCTAGAAGTAATGCCCTTTCCTAGCAGCTAAACTATGTTGTCCAGACATTACAAATACGTAGTAACATTTTGCTATTGTTTGATTTATGACCGGAATATACTGTGATGTATGACATTAGTGGTATTTGTGTGGCATTCAGCACAGATGGAACTTCGCCGTAACGTTAGTGAGTATAATCATAAATGCCAAAGGTTCCACTGATAACGACACTGTTACAGGGAGGCAGGACAATAGGTGTCCAAGAGCATTGTAGCTCCTAAGTCCAGATAAACAAAGAGGACCATGTCACGAAGAGCTTCCATTTTATAAAATGAATACCACAGCAAATCTTGACCCCCAAAGGGAAATCTGATGGGTTGTGCAAAACACAGATATCTACTGGCAATTAGTGGCAACATGAAAAGCAGCAAAAATAAGAGTTATTCAAAAATAGTTTTAATCAACAAGAATTACCTTGACATTGTGACCATTAGCTAAAATGAAGAAAACATAAAAGCTTATCAGATCATCTTCTTTATAGCTTTACAAGTGAATTCGGTTGTCTTGCTTTTTCTGCACTTAAAGTTGCTTCTGGTGGGGGATTTGGCACAATTTTGTCTATAGAGTTACTATTGCTTTACCTGGAATTTTCCCCAGTGAGGCACTGAACATATCTATCTTACAGTTATTCAATTACATGTGTTTTATTGCTAAAATATCTTGAAAAACACACATTATTACTGCGGGTGGACTCGCCTCTTCACAGATCTGACCTGTAACTTTGCTTGTTGGCATTATGCTTCTCTCTAGATAGGTTTAACGATATACTGTGGAACATTCCTGAAAGGTTACATCTCCTAGAGCTTTGTTTGATAAAGTAAATATATAATATGTTTTTGATATTATAATACGGTTTTATTTGGACTTGCTTCTGTGCACCACAGGCAAGTGTTCATTTTTCAGGTGATGTCTTTGAGCTCAACCTCGACCCATCCCAGAACCGAGGCTGCTCTTGTGGCAATATCACCCCTTTGATGAATTACTATCTGAGCTGCACAGTGGCCATATTGAACTTGAATTACTCCTACATTTCGTCTATCTTCTGCTGCCCTTCCTCTCCCACCTTATGAGCCACTGTGCTTTGAAGCCTATACAAGGGGGCTTAATCACCTCTTCAGAAGTCATCATCTTCAAGGTCTGGTGGCTATGCTAACTAGCTTTATACTGCTGCTCATGGGCTAGTCCGCTGCATTGATGTGTCTATCTCACTGTCAGAAGAGCAGAGGTGGTTTGAGCGAGCGCTCCTCCAATTCGACTACTGGGCTCTCGTGTCTCACCACATCACTTCAGCCTCCTCAACTCCAGCATGCACCACCTCAGGCATGCAATATTCCCTAATGCTTGTATTAGTACAGTGTGGGTTATACGCTCTGCAAATACAAAAGAGGAGAAAAATTCAAAGGGAAGGACAGGATACTTGAATCATGAAAACAGACAATTCATAGATAAGGCTGATCAATCATGTAATACAATTAACTCATTGCTGTTTGCCTTGCAACTGTCAGCAACAATGGCTAGGGGTTCTCACATTGTGTTGCTGATAAATTTGATGGCACATAGTCATTCTGACTTAAAGTTTATGAATTTCTGATTTGAAAAGATGCATTTTTCCTGGTTTGGAGATGTTTCATTCTCCTGTTTTCTTTTATTACTTTGTTGTTTAGTTGGATTAAACTGGTGTACTAGATCTGGTACAGTCTATATTTTGCCTTGATTTATCCTGGTGAAGTCCCGGTAATTATGGGTAAATGTAGTTCTAAGAGACATGTCTGCTGCTTATAACTGCCTTAGGACCAGAACAGCAGTAGAAAAACACAACCTGACAACTTTTTCACTCAGTCGGAAAGGCCCTCCTTCAGTCATTTTCAGTGAAGATGCTCACTTTAGTGAATATACTCACTAACTAAAGGGAGCTCAGGGTGGGATAGATAACCATGACTATTCACTTTCTCAAGTAAATTATGCTAGCTGTTCATTCATGCTGATCATAATAATACACCTTCTGAACACATTTGTGTATTAGCTAGGACATGGAATTAATATTTCACATTTAAGATTTGCTTTTTGTCATTGTTGGTATAGAGGCCTACTGTTGATAGCTTTGATGGTGCAGATAGAAAATTGAATGTAAGAGGGATAGAGGGGTGAATGACACGCAGCAAATTGACTTAAGCTGGATTCAAGCCAAGGTCATACTCATTTTATGTAGTACATGTCTCCACAGGTCAGCCACCAAGGCTCTATGCCAGGGTCAGGAGAATCAAGAATACAATTATGAAAAATGACTTTTATGGATGGTTTGCATTAAAGGGGATCCAGTTCTATGACCGTCTGACACACAATTTCTTTGAGTGGAGTCTCCATGTCTAATCTTGGCTTGCTAACATATCCAAAGACATGCTGTACTTTGGCTCAGTCATAACTTTTAACATGACAGTCACGGTGAGTAGATGGTTAGCATTCTCACCTCACCACAAGAAAGTCCTGGGTTTGATTTGCTGGTTTCCTGGGTGCTTGATAATTTAAAAACACAACATGGGGGTCAGGTTGGTGGCTGCTTTGGACTAGCCCTCCATCTGATTTTTGTTGTAAAACTTGTGTATTAATCACAATGACAAAAAAAACATTTAACCGTTCCTTAAAGGGTTGTGTATATAAACTCGTCATGTTCTTTATTTTTCTGTTTACTAGTGTTGACTAGTGAGCTTATTGGCCTCTCTTTTCTATTTGCTTTTGTGAAGAAAAAACTACAACAAAAACAATCTGATATCTGTCAACATAACTGCATTTTCAGCTGTCAGACTTAATGGATGTGAGAGTGAATGCTTGGTTGCCACTCAGATCTTGTCTATTGTTAGACCCAGTGATTTAGATCTAACATACAATCGTGACCATAAAAAGTAGAATATTTCTTTGTCCCATTACTTGACTTAGCTTGTGTGCCACAGATTTCCCACTCCCACCAGTCTTCTGTCACATCTACACTCAAGTCCTTACCAGCCTTTGATCAAATGAAAACATGCATGCAGGGGACAACGGCAATTAACAACCTGTCTAGCACTAGCTTAGTCGCCTTCGACATATGTACCCACTTACTGTCTGCAAATGAACTTGTCATGTGCGAGACTCGGCTATAAGGTTCAGCTTCAGTAGGTTGTCTCAAAGATAAATGTGAGGAACACTGAATGAATCGTGGTCTGGCTGCTAGTCATAGATTTCCCTCTCAGGAGCATTATGAGCTGCCAGCACTGTGTAAATGGTCTGATTTTGCGAAACAGATGTGTGCTTAGAGAATTGACTTTTGTTTTGACTTTGTTATGCCTTGTTTTTGGAGGTATTTTTCTTGTATAAAAATGGCCATTGCATTCTTTCATCTCTGTTTTCGGGGAGAGAGCAAATTACCCGTTGCGCCAAGCGTCCTCTGTTTGATGCTGCTGCCAGCCACACTGTCGGACAAATGCATTCATTCAGCTAAATCTCATTGAGCTGCTGTGGAATTCGTAGTCTCATTATCCGCGAGTCAGATGTTAATCAAATCCTGTTAAGGTGCACCAGTGTGAAATAGAGGAATACGATAGTGTAATTAAGATGCATCAAGGGTCCTTCCTTTTATCCCCAGGCTGTAGATGGGTTGACCAGAGCAGAGGGAGGGTACAAAGTATTCTAAAGCGGATCAGTGGACAGTTAGACATAAAGCTGAGGGAACAGCCAATTCTGTTCTGAACCAAGTAAACATATTGTCAAGCTTTGCCCATTTTTGATATGGGCATTACTGGAAATCTGCTTGAATGAGATATCCTAGAGAGAGATCCTCATTGCCATTGAGATGAATGGGTCCGGCTAGCATTGGCCAAGTTTTTTAGTTTGGATGGTTTTCAAAAAAAAAGTGTTCTTTGTAATATTGGGAATAAGGAGAATTCATTACACAAAGGTGACATATTTCAAGTATTAATATTTATAGGATATATAGGACACTGTCAGTGCCGTCATCTGTTTAGTATTGTAATATGACTTTCTTTTGTTCCCTTCTATACATTGGTGTAGTTTATTCTAAAATATAAAACCAGAATGCATGTTGGTTGGGTGAAATTCTAAAAAGGCCAGGTTCTGCCCCGAGCCTTGAATCAGACTGCTGTGCTATAGGTTCTCTCCAGTGATTTCCGCAATACAGGGGGATGGGGGGTCTCTATAAACATCCCCTCTTTGCTGCTGTGACAGTGCACACTGTATCCAGAGGGCTCAGAGACAGGTCTACAGATTGAGAGCATCTGTATCTGCAGCTATAGCCAGTCTCATTATTTATATCTATAGACATCCTCCTCACTAGCGGTCAGCTTTTGTGGCTAAAATACGGCACCTGTTGCCCCTGTTGAAACAAATGGGAGCAGACAGAAGGAGTAAATAAAGGTCAGAATTCATGACCTGAGCCCGGGCTGCAGTAGCCTCAGAGGGACAGCAGACACATACACAGTTGGCACATGACACAGAGCTGTCCTGCAGCACTCTCTGTGGGAGGACCCAGGATTTGCACGGACACAAATACTCAGTTAAAAGTGGAGCGCAGCAGAGGGCCAGGTCGAAAAAAGTTTTTCAACAGCCACTAATTCTTAGAATGCAACTATGCCAGTGTAAGATATTGTTAAAAATTAAAAATAACTTTTCCTTATATTATACAAGGGTTCACTATCTTGAATACCTTGTCTTTATCTATCGGATCATCACATTTGAAACATCACATCTATAAGACCATAATATTTAATGATGAAGAGGGCAGCTAAGTATAGTCAAGTCAAGTAGTCAAATATTGCATATTACTATTAGAAATAATCAACTTCAACATTGGAGAGTTCACCGTTGGAGATTTATTTGGAGAATGGCATTTTAATAGGATTCAAGGAATATATTTCTTCCAAGGGTTCAATATACCTGATGTTAAAGCCTGTATGACTGCTGACAGTGAGTGGCACTTGCTCAGTGGATGATCCTTCATTTCCGCTCTAATCCACAGTCCTGCACACGTGCCTCCATTGAGGAGTAGTCCCCTGGGATTGGCCTACATACCTGCTTACTCTTACAGCCTGCACACATCTCGGTCACACACAGCTCATCCTGGGACACTGGGAGGGACATGTGCTCAGCTCTCCACTGCGCTTTTGGCGCTCTCCATGTTGTAATCTGAATAATGCTGATCGTTAGATTTTGATCTCGAGCATCACTGCATCAAGCACCACTTTGTGCTGTGAGTATGTGTTAGTAATTAGATAATAGCACCTGTACATTTAGCATCAGAAGTAGTATTGACCAGGTGTTTCCCTATTGCAGAGGTCTTCCCATGCTCACACATGCTTGGCATCATTCCTGTGTGCACTTGGTCATTAATAATACAGACTGACCCCGTGGCTCCCTAACCTTCACTATAGTGACAGACTCATTCTGACCTCTGCTGTTGTATGCCTCATTAGAGTTTCTGAGGAGCAGCACATGTTGGACTGTGATGGTCTTTTGCTTCTGTTGTCACGTACTTTCTGTTTAACCCTTTTCTTACGGCTGGTTGTTTTGTACTCTGAAAGGTCCATTTAGATGTGGTACTTTGTTATTAAAATACCTTTATTTAGCTGATGATCAAATGTTTGGAATACATGTATGAAGTAGAAATCATCACATTTACAATGAAAATAGAATCGGTAACAGGTACCCACTCATCAAAATAAATAAATAAATAAATAAAATCTAAAATTTTTACTCAAACATGAAATGTGATTTTGTTTCTATAAATGGCTGTAATTTTACACAAGTTGGTTTGAAGTTTGTGCTTGAAACCCTAAAACATTCATGTTTGCAGATAAGTTATTTTTTAATTGAACAAGATTGTTGGCTAAAGGCCTTGCAGTCTATAACATTAAATTATTATTTTTTACAATTATATAAGTAAAAAAAAAAGCATCACTGATACTAAACACAGTAGCCCACATGTATACTAAACATAACACCAAATGGTCCACATTTCAGTCTCTTTTTGTGAAAGATATTCATTGTACTGCACGTGAAGTTCTCAGTGAAATTAAAATCGATCAGCCCTCCAAATCCCCTCTCCTATCTTAGCTCCATTGAGTTTCTGAAAAAATAAAGTAAATCATGTGAGTTCAGCATTTAATGACAGGTGACATTTCTGAATCTCTGCTTGTGGTCTTCCTCTGACCGTGCTGCCATGTGGGAGGAGAGAATCTCACTGTGCCTGCCTGACTGACTGACAACACTACTGATGAACAGGTTTGCATTTGGCCATATGTTTAGTACACATTGTTGATGAACTTCAAATGTGAGAAGGAAATAAACAGGAAAATGCTTAACGTGAAAGACTGTGTTTAAAAAAGGCTAAAGTTCAGTCCTACCGTCTGTTCTAGCTGTTTCTTTTGCAGCTTGGTTCCTTCATGTTATTGTGTGGGTGTGTGTGCTCCCTTGGGCTTACAGAGGCTCTTTGAAATTCTCCACTCTTTGGCTCCCTCTATGGGTCACTCTGTAGCACACCTCTGGTTAATTAATGATTACAGACATTTTAATAACATATCATTTGTAGAATAAATTTGGATCTTGATGTTGGACCTGCCTCAGAGCACTGTTAGGTCTTGGCTTGATAATAAAGTCCATTGGGATGATCTATACAGTATATAGGCTATCCCACGATTCCTTGTTAAGCTATGTGGACTACTGATGTAGACCTACTTTTCACTGCATGTATTTAGAAAAAATGTCATAGGAACTAGAAAATATGGCATAATATACTCTATTTTCTTTTACAATTATAACATACTTAATCTGAACAAGATTAATGTGCCACATTGGTCTATTGTCATGTATTATGTTGTCAGCACCCAGATAGCTACTCCTCCTCATCCCTAATTCAAAAGAGAAGGCTAAATATATCGGCGACTGAATGGTAGTTAACTGTGCTCCTGTCTAAACTTTGTTATCTTTTTTACATATATTTCAATAGTAATTGGTCATTGGGTAAATTTAAAGAAAGTCTACGATAAAACCATGCATATTATTTAGAAATTTTACAATTTCTTAACATACTAATGACATTTTCAGTCAGTTTCGAGTCTAAAGTCTAAAATTTCATTCCAGTTACATTGTCAAATTGCCCAGCTTTACCTGACAACCACAAGAGGCGATTTTAACACCACTTTCGCTCTCCAATTGTATGAATAACATATAGAAACAAATGATCCTTTTGAAGACGCAGAAGTTACTCAATACTTTCTCCCACCATTTCATCACACAAATTAAGAGATGTTAAAATGAATAAATTGATTGGGTGAGGTGACTAAAATGTATCACAACTTAACACCTATTTTATTTTTTCATGAGCTGAGAAAAGCAGATACAGTCAAAAGGAAAGAACATAGGGTTTTGCCAAATTATGTTGAATGTGTTACTTACAAATACATTAATATTATATAAGACAATCTGAGAAATAACAATATTAGAGGCATACTGTTCAGTGCACTATCCAGCAGCTTTACATCGTTTACTGACCTAATCTGTTTTGGCTAGCCTGTGTTACTGGTCCATGCGCGCCCTCATGTGATACACATGCACATCGTGTGAGTGACCAGGCCTTTAATATGTCACTGACTGGTCTCTATGGTAGCGGCATCAATCTGTGTGACCCCACACTAACCTGCAGTGCTCAAGCTCTCATTATTTTGAGAATGAAATGGCTGAGTCAACAAGATGCCCATTTCTCACAAAGTTAAATATTCATATTATATAACCACTTGTCCAATAACTGTCCGATACTCTTCACCTGCTTTTTACACACTCCTCCAGGGTATTCTCAAAATGAATGGACAAACAACACTTCTGACTAACAGCATGTTTGTTCAAATGCAAGCTAGCTTTTTAATGTAATTGGAGCAGCGCTCATCAATTTAACAGATGCATTCTGATTGTTGCCAAAGAATGAGTCATTTTATCTTTTTAAAGAATATCCTACCCGAAAGAACTGAAGCAAACTGAAAATCAGAATCAGAATCAGAAGACTTTTATTGCCATTGTCAATGAACACAATTCACAAACTAGGAACTTTCTTCGGTGATAAAGTGCGACATAAAACACTGAATAATAATAATATAAAAAGTAGAAATATAGCTATTATAAATAGTTAAGAAAGATATGCTTAAAAATAAAAAAAAATGATATGTCTGCATTACAAATACAGTATAGTGGCATGTTGAAAGCATTGATTTCCAAACTCTTGAGTTGAGACTAAAAGTGATTTACAAATGTTCTGTATATGTAAATGTTCTGTATTCTCATGTGATTGGGATTAATTGTTAACTACTTGAAATAGCAACCGAGATTAAAATGTATACTACACTGGAATGGAGTTAATATGGTACTGAATTAAAACTGAGTTTGATTCAAACTAAGATTGAAACTGAGTTTGATCACAAGTAAGATAAGATCCTAAAAAAATCACTTTTAAATCTTTTCTATCCATCAGGGTCACATGCTCTTTCCACTTACGGGACTCCTAACCTCCTACTCTTTAACAGGGTTACCAATTTACTAACAAGATAAACCACTGAACTTCTATGTCCACTGGTGCCAAAGTCAGAGCACAGTCAGCTTTGAGGAGAAACAACCAGTACTTTGACAGCAGTATGCAACTCTCTTTATAAGGTTAAGGTTGGCCTTTATTGTCCCCTTTGTATTTGACCCATCCTTCAATGCCGCTGGGGCGACCTGCCAGGAGCAGTGGGAGCTTCAGTGCACAGGGACTCATCTCCAGATTTGAGCTAGTCTTAGTCAGAACTTCCTTTAGCTGGAGGTTTTTACTTATTGTGCATGTTTTGGGTAAATGGGGGAAATCAGAATGCCTGGAGGAAAGCCACTCGGACATGGGGAGAAACAACACAACAACACAGAGAAAGCTGTGAGGCGAGATCATAATCATTATTGAGCTTTTATAGCATTTGTTTGCTATTCTTCAAATGTATAGAATTAAATATGCTTGATTAATGTGTTGCTGAGGTGAGGACCATTATTATTATTTAATTATTTTATGATTCACACAATTTGTGACACAAGTTGACAAAATGTAATAAAATCATGAAATCCTATGGTCGTAATTCATTGTTGTAGTGAAAGAACACAGATGGCCCAGAGGTGCAGAGAGCCTCCTCTTTTACATGGACCACAGCCTCTCTACATTGTGAGGGTGGAGTTGCCGCGCTGCTGTACAAGCTTAAGCACTCTACATGAATTATTTGCTATACCAGCTCTGCTCTGACCTCGCCGCTCCCTCCCCACACCCACCCTGAGATGTTATGCTGATTCAGGAGCACTCTGCACACAGCTGGAGAAAAAGATGCATTTAGTATTGGAGACATTTATGTAGTTCCTTATAATCTACATCTAGCTACGGAAATTTAAAAAAAAAACTAATTAATTATGTATAGCTAGACACTTGGTTAAATTCCAAAAAAAAAAATATTATATTTATTATCATAAGTATTCTTCACATTCACGTATGAAATGGTATTGGTAAAATATAAAAATGCTCAGGTCCAGTTCAAGGTTAATGTAAATGGATGTATAATTCTAAGCAGTTCCATTTTAGTATCTACCATCCCATATCCCATATGTGATTCACTTTAATAGTAGCATGTCTTGAGGAGGGTGAAGAGTGTCCTGGTGCTATAGACACTCTGGAAACTAGTTAGTGACAGTTTTTCTCCAATTGAAAGAACGGCACAGATGGCCATTTCTGAGACTGCTGCACCTGTTTATATATAGCTCCTCAGTGAAGCACTTGATAGAGATAAAAACAAAGCAAGTCTGTCTGTTTGGCAACATAATGGCTCCCCACACTTCACTGTCCCTCGTGAGAATACTTTTTGGGATTTTGGACATGGTTAGAAAGACATCTGTCCGGATGAGACAAAAATAAAACTATTACATTGTTGTCTTTGTTAGAATAAGTTGAATAAATATGATGCAGATATGTTGTTGTTATTTTACAGTAAAATATTGAATACTTCTGTTTATAATCTCCTTTCTCACTCTTCATCCTCCTCCTCCTCCTCCTTTTCCTTCCTCTCATCTCATTGTGGTCAATTTTAGCTTTGCCTCCCACCTTCCACTTGGGAAGGTTCCACATCGCTTTTGTCCAAGCTACTGAGCTCAAAAATAACATCCGTGGTTTATAACATGCATGACAGTCTGATAGGTCTTCTTTTTAATAATGCTCTGTCTTTCCTTTGTGTTTCAGAACAAAGAATGGCTATGCTTGAACTGCCAGACGCAGAGGGCCCTCTCAGGAAGTTTGGGAGATCTTCCTGCACCTGTTCCGCAGCCGATGGGGTCGCCACGACATCCTGCTCCAGCCAATCAACATCCACCTGGGCAGCAAATCCCCAATCAGACCTCAGGGCTTAGGCCCACAGCTCCTCACCAACAGAAAGCTCCGGGTCATCAAGTAAGTGCCCCACAGCCCAAGGGGTCCAGCCAACCCTCCCCTCAGAGTAAAGCTTCTCCTCAACCCAAACCTTCTTCCCTGTCCCCCGCCCAGACAAAGGCGACAACACAGCCCCCTGCCCAGACTAAGGGCACAACGCAGCCTCCTACTCAGACCAAGGGCATTCCACAGGCTCCTACTCAGACCAAGGGCACTCCGCAGCCTGCTCAGAGTAAGGCCCCAGGCCAAGTTAAAGCTCAGCCCGCTTCTCAAGTAAAAGGCCCAAGCGCCGCTAAAGCTCCAGTTAAGGCCCCTGCTCAGCCCTCTGGTGCAAAGGCTTCCCCTGCCTCTGGGAAGGCTGCACCTCAGAAGACTTCTCCAGCTCCCCCCAAAACTACACCTGCTCAGTCCAAAACCACAGGTAACAATCAGACCCGGAAACCTCCCCAGAGCCAGGAGAAAATGACTAAAACCAGCTCTAAACCTGCAAAAGAAGATGTCAAGATTCCACCAAAGAAGACAGTGACAGAACCTGTCACTTCACCTAAAGACACAAAGATTGATGAGGATACACAGATGTCCAGACACCAAGTGAGCGACCGGCAACTTGTCACCTGTTGATTCATCTTTTTTTTTTTTGTCTTTTTTTCTTCAATGTATTTTTAATTTTTTTTTTTATATTTTGTGCAAAATCTTAAGCCTTTGTTTCATCGCATCAAATCATCTTTTTTATTTTCTAACTTACCATTATCAGTTGGTCATCATCTTCACAAACTTTTTTCAGTTTGTCATAGATATTATTTACCTTTTTTGTTTTTACAACCAAGCATCTGTCCAATGTGACTCCACATGATGACTTTTGAAGCATTCATAACATGATCACATTTCAAAAATGGTTCAAAGAAAATGACAGAGAATGCATGCAATCAAATGACATATTTTAAAATTTTGTATTCACTTTACAAACCATTTCTGTGTATCAACCACTTAAAGGTAAACTCAGTCTTATGTTAAATAAAACACACATTTGAATTCTATTAACAACAGATAAGCAAGTCATGTGATTGATTTTGCTTTTAAGTGGTTATAACTGTACATTTGATAGTAGTTTTGTGCTAATATGTTTAGTTATTTATCCAGTCTGGATCAGTGGTTCTCATTATTCCTGTAACTAAAATCCTGATCAAATGTTTGTTTTTTTGCTTTTATTTTAATTTTTCTGGGACAACTAAGGTCGTTTTCACACTGCCATTAGTTAGGTCGACGTATAAGAGCATTCGCTCCAAGAGTGGTGCGCTTGGGCCGGTGTGAACCCAACAGTTGCATTCTGGATCACATTAAAAGCCCGCTTGAGTGTGCTTCAAACAGGTTGTCTCGGAGCGGTGCAGGACAAGTGCGGTGTGAACACAGCCGACCTCAGGCCGACATATGCAGTCCGCGGTGCAAGTAAAATTGTTTAGAATTGGGTAAAAAAGATTTTGATCACGTATGAGTGGCCACTGCAGAGCTGATGTTTGACACGTTCGTCTGACGAGGCAATTTGGATCAACTTAGTGTCAGCGACACGTCTCCTCCTGCTTCTGTCTGTGTGGGTGAGCCTGGGTCTGTCTGTGCAGGTGAGCCAGGGTCTGTCTGTGTGTCGTTTCAAAAGCCTGCTTCGCGTACAGTGATGTGTATGATGTATTTAGCCACAGGTGAAAGAAAAGACCAGCGTGTATAGGGGTAGCGAGCGCGTGTGCGCGTATTCAAGGGGCTCTGTCTGCTTGAAGCACGTTGTCATAGAAATAAGTTCAGCGATCAGTTCAACTCTCACATGGCTCATGGTGCGTGTTTGGGGCGAATGATACACGGTGTATGTGGACAAAGTAAACAGAACTAAATCTAGTGTGCACTGCGGTCGGTCCACTGGGGTCGGTCAGTGCACTAACGTGTGAAAACGACCTAAAACTAGACGACTTTCATAATAATGTTTGAAAAATCTTGTTTTCTCTGATTCAATTTGGATAGTTTGATCAATCATCATAATCAGTCAGTAGAACGTTGAGAATCACTGGCAGTAACAGATATTACTTGCTCCATGTTTTTTTCTAACACAATTTTCCTTTTCTCTTCTTTTTCAGGACTACACCAAATCAAGTACACAGAGTCTGAGTGACACCGGCTACTCTTCCCATGGCCACTCCCGTCCCCGGGGG